>JAJJWW010011008.1:0-38288 GCA_023531295.1 Papaver armeniacum
CTGGAAGGAGTTAGCAAAGTAGTGGGTGCACGATCCGTCAAGTCTCCACACGACATGGAACCGACTTACCAAGACTCACTGCCAATATAAACTTAAATGGCATTAACCGCTCATTCATGCCTCCTGCTTGTTCCCGCATGAAGCTGCTCATTCATGCCTCCATGTTTACTCGCATTACACCGCTCATTCATGCCTCCATGTTAAAGTGCATGAAACTGTCTTTGCATGCCTCCCTAATTAATTCGCATGAAACTATCTTTGCATGCCTCCCGAATTAATCCCCGCATGTTTGGCATTGATGGTTGGTTGAGGCATAATGGGTCGCGCTTGGATGAGGTTGGTCGACGAGCCGTATCTCGCAACATGTATCGAAATCGATTAGCAAAGACATCGACAAAGATGGCTAGAAAATGGTTGGCAAAGGCGAAGAACTTGGTCGAAATTGGTTAAGCGTAATCGGCCGGGCAACAAGATCGAAAATTTGCAAAGAGGTGCGACTTTGATAGTTGACCAACGGTTGACTTTGACCATTGACCAAGTACGTGACTTTGACCATTGACCGGTCATTGAATTTATGTAATACCGGGCGGCCGGGTGGGCTGCCCTGGCTGAATGGTTAGCGGGCTTGATGATAGCTGAACATTGGTCCGTGCAACACCTCGCCCGATATGTGGTATTTTTACTCATGGTACAAACATCGCCCTCTTAACCTCCAACCGGTTGGGGTTAAGAACATTTTATTTCCTTGATTAATGACAAAAATTCGCCCTTTAGTGTGGATTATTGTCAAGTAAAGTGATTGGCAACCTTCTTCTGGCTTTGGTGGTCAAGACGCCCCAAAAGTAAATTTTGTTATTGAAGCGAAAAGAAAACTGCCTTCGATTGATTGTGGAAATCGTTGATAAAGTCGCCCCCAAGTGAGGCTATTGTGTTTGGAAGATCTAAGGAAAACAATTGAGTATGAACCATTGTTGTATGAAAAACAAACAGATCAAGGCTGATCTCGGGTTTGCAATGGAAGTTTGATCTTGGAGTGGAGTGTTGAAAGTGAGTCCGTAATTGATGATGTAAAATCAACTCGTGGTAGTTGACAGAACTTGACTAGTAAGCATTGTTTGGAAAAGATGAGTTATATTTGACGCCATAGCCTAGTATCTCGAGTGAAATGTTGTTGTAAACAAAATTTGAATTTGCTGATTGTCGCAATTTCCGACCAAACTAGGTAGTAGAGTTTGTTGGTATTAAGTCATTTATCAATTCTGATTCGAGCGCAGTAATTCAGCTTAAAGCGGTGTGACCCTTTAGTAGTTGAGATGGTAAATGACTTTGTGTGTTGTGGGCGCCCAATGGTCTTGGTTTGCTATCTTTGGATTGACATCGATCCTTATATGTCTTCAATAGTTATATGAATCGGGATAGCAAATGATGTCGACTAGATCACAATAGTTTGTCGGAATCGATTGCAATGATTGCGAGTAAACTTGACCGTGACGGCCACAAAACTTTCCTCTTCAGTAATGAGCAAAACCGGGTAGTAACAGACATTGATCAAAGTCAAGTCTGCAGTGACTGCGATCAATCTGGATCTGCAGGGCTGCAACAGAGCCGGATTACGGCAGCCTTCGATCAGCCTAGATCGCAACAACAACGCAGCAAAGATGCACTCAGTAGCAGTCTGCAATCACCGACTGCAGGAGCTGCGAACATAGCGAGACTGCAACGACCGACGAGCAAACGACTCGCTAGGCATTCTGATCAATTTGGGCTACTGAGGCTGCGAGTATCATGTGATCGAGACCAGCTGACTGCGAATGAATCACCGATCAGCAGAGCGACAGCAAAGCCGCACCTGCAGCAAGTGCGATCACCGGACTACGAGGCTGCGAACATAGTTGGACTGCGGCACAGCGACGAGCAAAGCCGGGATCTGCAACGAGTTACGATCGGCCCAGGCTAAGATGCGACAGCAGCAAAGCTTCGATCGCAGCATTCCGCTTATCAATCAGATTCGCAGAGCCGCGAACATAGCTGGACCGACTGCACTGCGGATCGTGATCGAATGCAATAAATACGAGCAAGCGACATGCTGGCAATGTGCGATCACCGGATCGGGCAGAGGAGTGAGCAATGCCGCATCGTGAGCTTGTACTAGTCGACCGCCAGCTTTGAGGGACTAGATTTAAATAGTTCGATAAACCAGGATCGCATCGCTTGCGTCCCAATCGAGTATAAAATTGGTGAGCAAATCGTCGCATCGGTTGCGTCAACTGAAACAGCGGTTAAGCTAGAAATCGGACTACAACAGCTTCGATTAACTTAACTCGGGCAGTTTAACATCAATAATTGCGTCAAAATATTAGGGTGTATGTCGCCCCTCTTAATCATGTAACTCGTTGGAGGATTAAGAAGTTCGGGTCACCTTGTTTCGATTTCCAACATCCGAATTTCACATTGTGTTCGGGTGCTACGTAACTCGCCCCAGCGTGTGGAGTGTTACGATTCGTCCCAAAAAAAGTTACTTTTGACCATGAGGTGCTACATATCTCGCCCCAAGTGATGATCACACACGTCGAAGTGATATGCAACTCGCACGGAAGATAGTGATTGTCATCTTTTCCCAATGCTCGCACAAGGGTGCACAACCTTGCGCATCTTGCCCGGCATGAAATGAAGTTGAAGGTGTCTCTGCTATCGAAATTCGCAAGTAGGGTCAATCACTATTCAGGATGCGCTAAATTGAAACGTGTACACCTCCTTGTGAGAAAATGCTCGCTACATTGTATGTGTCTCATTGAAAAAAATATGCATGATTATATGAAATGATGCAAAAATATTTAATTGTATTCTTACCTTATGAGATGTAGTATTGCGACTATGTGTATATGTGGTAGTTAGGATGTCCACCTGGCTATGTTGATGTTTTCCAAATGGACGATGACTTGTGTATTTACCTTAGCGCCTCGGCTTGACTCAACAACTGGATTTTCTCATGGACCGGGAATGCACCATTGAATCAAAATCGGGATTGAAGACAAAAGCTTCATGGAACAGATTAAAGAACACTGATTAGTGAACTCGTAATGCTTATAAGTAAAACCGATCAAGAAGTAGAGGAAAATCAGATGGAAAACGCTTTGAGGAAAAACCGACTACATCAATTCGATCAATCGACTGGTTGTAATTATACGAATGACCGCGTAGTCGATCAACCGGATCGCAGATTTGCCGAGGAACCGAACTACAACAGCTCGATCACCTGGACCGGTAGAAGCAGGAAAATACCGCAATAGTTCACCCAACCTGACCAAGTAAGATTTTTTCCAGGAATCGAACTACAATGTTTCTATCAACGGATCAGCAAGCAGGAAAAAAGACCGGCATAGTTCGACCAACGACCGCAAGATTTGCCGAGAACCCGGACTACATCAGCTCGATCAACTGGACTGTAGAAGTTATGTGGAAAAAGACTGCAGCAGTTCGATCAACTGGACTGGACTACAACAGTTCAATCAACTGGACTGTAGCAGTTATGTAGAAAAAGACTGCAACAGTTCGATCAACTGGACTACAGCTGTTGCTGAGAAACTGGACTACAACAGTTCGATCAACTGGACTGTAGCAGTTGTATTAGCACTCACGAACTTTGCATATGAGCAATTTTTTGATAAAAATCGACACAAAAACGTTCACAAACGTTGAGTGCGTCCTTTTTGATGTCGCGCTCCAATCTCAAAAATAAATTTTTTCCGGCCAAGGAAAATTCCACCTCATGATGTTGGAAATTGACATGCGATCGCCATGAGCCGAAAATCGCACAATTCAGACGTACGATGAAAAAGTTAATGTATGAATAAAATATTCCTTTCGAAAATGTATCTTGCTCCAATTTCTTTTTTTTTCAAATGTATAAATTTTACCTTCATGATGTAGGATATTGAAATATGATTTAACGAGCCAAAAATCATCCAATTCGGACCCAAGTAGAGAAGTTTGTTTGAGCCCACATGGGGCATACTTAATCTGCAAGGTCAAGAACGGGGTTGAAATATCCCGAGCTCATGGCTTGACTAGCTAGCAACCTCGGCAAACTTGGCTTGCTTTCGGGTGGAAAAATCCTTGATTGAACAAAGGCTGGGTGCACAAATCCAAGGGTTATGGGATTAATCTACTCCGCGATGCACCGGGATCGGTATGGAATTAAGTTGCACGCGATGCACTGAATCAGGACTATGGCATTAAGTTGCATGTGAAGCGCGGAAACATCGGAGGAGAAGCAGGACGCCAGACGGAGGTGGCGTGTCGGGGTTGGCCACCGGGCAACTTGTCGGTGTACTGTCGCCGGAGACGATGACCGGTGATGGAGAAGATGTGAGGCGCTAACTACGTCATCTCTGTTCGCGATCTAATTATTTGAGCGCTAACGGCGTCAAACCAAACTGAGCGCCAGATTATGCTAACGGCATCAAGAATATTCCGTACAAAAACATCATTGCGATCGTGGTCGCGGCCGATTTGGATCTGCCAGATGATGATGTGGCGAAGCCGGTTGGTCAGTGTTGCTGACGTGGCACGCTGATGTGGCACTTCATCGCTGACGTGGCAGCCGTTAACTGGTTAACATTGATAGCGAGACATGCTGACGTGGCATGGTGACTGGGACAATAAGATGACGTGGCGGTGCTGACTGGTCAAGTTGCTGACGGGGCACTGCTGGCTCGAATTTATTGCTGACGTGCCTTTCGATGAGTGGACACTGTTGATGACATGGCATGCTGACTGGGACAATGGGTTGACGTGACTGCTGATAGGTGTAGAATACACCGTATTTATTATCTAATATTTATGCTTTCTTTGCTATTTTTCGTGTGAATTATGTATCTTATGTGTGAATTTGAGTTATTAGGTGCTTTGGGGTCGTACGGAGGAAAAGAAGGAGAAACTACTCATTTAGAGCGAAAAGGGCGTAATTGTCTTTTCAGGGGCAAATACTATCTGAGCCAAGTCGTTAAGGGGCGTACTCTATTTGGGGAGTCTCGAACAAAGACCACCTGTGGTTACTGGGGTAGCTATCCGGGTAACCCTTATCATTTATCGAGAGGGTGCATATATCCAAATTATTCCTACACAAGATCTAAAATCGAGAAAATCAATTCTCAATTCTTTCACTTAATCCACCGAGAGAGACAATGCACCACGAATTTCTGAAATCCAAGAATCCCAAAATAAAATAGGGATCGAATTGGAGTAATAGCTTTGTTATCACCGTTATGAGGAATCACTCGATGGGTATGGTTTGATTTAGTAGGGTTTCTTCGGTAAAGAGAGGAAGAACTGAAGAGAGAGTTGGGGTTTTACTGGGTTTGATTTTGAGCTAGATAATCAAGTTTCTATGATGAGATGGGTTAGCAGATTGAAGAGAAATTGAACTCAGGGAGGAATCTGTTGTTGATCGAAAGATTTTGAGTAAGACGGTGGAGATGCAGAAGTTGGAGATGAAGAAATGAAGATTGGGTTAAACTCAGATCTAGGAATTAACTAGAGAAGAACTGGTGAAGGGTTTTGAGAGTTCGAATCGGAAAAGAAATTGTAACTCTGTGTTGAAGATTTGAAGGGAATGGAATTAGGGTTCCTGTGGATGTTCATGGGATTTGAGGAATTGCTGTGAGAATCCAGGCAAGAGCTGGTTTGACCTGAGATGTCTAGGATTGCAGATGGTCTTGGTATTGATGGTGGTGGTATGAGCTTGAACTGGGAGGTGATGATGTTGGTAGAGAGCAATGCTCTTTAACCGAGTTTTTAGAGACACTGCAGCCTTGATGTTGAGTCCAGGAAGAAGAGGAGATGGGGTTGGTAGTCCTGTGGTGGCCTGTGTAATGGGAGTAGGTACGGGTGGTAGATGCATTATAGGCTTTGTTGAGACAGACAATGTCCGAATGGGTGCTCTAGCTCATGGTGGTTCTCGTTGTGTTGAGATAATGGAGAAGCCGCAACAACTAGAGATGCGGTGGGAAGAAGCCTCGGAGTCCGGAAAGCACTGGGCCGGTGATTGCAATAGGAGCTACAGCTGTGATGTGACATGGGTCTGCAATGCTGAGACCTATGCTGAGAAGATTGGTTGGCTTGAGACGGTGCAGTTTGAATGGTGAATTACAGGTTGCAGATGGAGTGCAGTTTAGATGCTTCATGGCAGGTGGAAGTAGAGTTGGTCCTGAGTTTGCTTGGGCTGTGTTGCAGCCCAGCAGGATGATGCTGAGATGAGCTAATGGATATCGGTGCTGGTAGTAGTAATGCAAGTGAAGCTGTAGGAAGTTGTTTGTGAATTGTGGGTATGAATGCTTATGGTGGCTACAGGCAGAATAGTTTTGGGGGTGATGTTGTTGAGTGTTGAAATATCTGAGAAAGATATTGAAGTTCAGTGGGATTGTGTGCCTGTAGAGAAGAAAGTATGAACTTGCAGAATGAAGCTGCAGGTAGACAATGTGCTGTAATGCATTGAAGGCAAGGAATGTAACTGAGGGCATTAATGCAGAAGGGTATGAGCTGAGCATTTGGAGCTGACAAGGTAAGCAAGCTGGTGCATTATGGAGGTGTTTGCCAGGATTTACAGGGGAAGATGTGGCAATGAGTTGATGGCTGAAAGTGAAGTCTTTGTGATTTGGGATTTGGTAAGAGAAGGAATGAAGTAATGGTTTTGATTAGAACCGGAATTTGAAGGGAGCATAAGTCTTTGGTAAAGTTGCAAGAGGCATAGCCATCATGGCTGGAAGTTCACTGGTGCTGCACAATGATAGTGAAGCACATTGCAGGCCTGTGCAATGGCCTGAGCCAAGAATCAGCTCAACCAGTCTGACTTAGACCCTGACTCAGGTCTGATTAGCTAACCCACTCAGCTGACCAGAACCAGCCTGACTTAGACCCTGACTCACTTGACTCGGTCAGTGATTGACCCGGTTTGACCTAGCCGAGATGACTCGGTCCCCGACCCGCTGATCGGTGGCGGGTGGACTTTGCACAATCCACCCGAGATATATTCCGGCCAACTTCCGAGCCGATTTCAGCCGTAATCCCGATTTTCAACGACCGTTTTGGGCGGAATTTTCACATGGGTTTTCTCTCACTTGTGGGCTTGGAGGACTTCTAACTAATGGACTTTGAAGACAAAACCTAATTTTGGAAGGAGTGAAGCTATAAAAGAGAAGACTTTTCTCAAAACATATCTTTATTATCATATCATATATCTATTCTTTTGCCTCTACTTGTGTTCTAGGGTTTACACCATGAAGTCTTTTCTCTTTCTTCTTGTTATGAACTCCATGAATATGAGCTAGAGTTTTATTATTGGTTATGGAATAAGTTGGATTTCCAAACATGGGTTTTAATTCAATAAATTAGTTTTCTCTCATATTATCGTTTATGATTCACCATGAATATTGTTACATGATTTGAATGCTTGTTTAGTCGAATCGCGAATCGATTGAGTTTGTTTTCATCTCTATTGCTAGATTAGGGTTATTATACGCAAAAGTGATAATTCCGGATTGCAAGTAGCATAAATATGATTATAGTTTGTAGTGATGTATTCTTATGATCATATGTGAACCATAACCTTTGTTAAATCGGATTAGTGCGCTTTCTACATTCGATTGCTTTGATTGGCCTGATTTCATAGAACCTAATGCATCTGGGGAATTAAACTTGATTAGTGATTTTACACGTTAGGTTGTTCCTTTAGGTAGAATTCATATTCGCATCTTTTAATGTGTTTGTTGATGACATGAGGAGATTTGCGGGATATTCTTGCGATCAAGGTATTCTAGGGTCTTTGATAAAAGTTGAGATTAAAATATCAATTCTAGTTATTGTGTTGAAAACATGTTTGTGAATGAAAACGAAATCCATGACCAATATCTTCTTATCTTTGATTTGATTTGTTTGCTTTGCTTTATTTGTTTTTATTTAGTTTTAATTTCATAAAAATCACAAAACTACCGGTGTTATTTATAGGAACCAAAACAATTTGACAACCTAGACCTCTCCGTGGGATCGATCCTTTCTTGCCCTTGCTATATTTATATTTAAGTAGTAAGAAAGTGTAATTTATTTTTGACGCTACGACAATGCCGATCAAATTTTGGCGCCGATTTTGGGGAGGCGCTAGTTGTTAATTGTTTTTAGTTTTTGTTTTATTTTTTCCTATTTTCTGGTTTTTAACCTTGGTTTGAGAATTTTATTTCAGGTGCTTGTTTCTCATGGAAGGAGCATACTACATGGATGGATACGGTTTTCAACAACCTCAACAATATGACAACTACCAATTCCATGGGTATAATCAAAACCAATTCATTGGTTATGACCAATACTCCATGGAACCTTATGGTTTTCCTCAACAACCTTATGGCGGGGAACAACCACAAGTATGGGAGGATTCTTATGTTCGTGAACAAAAAGTCTCTAACTTTATAGATCATGTTTCCAACTTTTTACAAGAGGAATTTCAAAAAGCTAAAGAGACTACAAACGAGCAACTCCAAGAACTTCGTGAAGGTATGGATAGCTTGCGAAGAGGCATTGATCAATACAAGGAAGATATGGATAATTCTAATGTGCATATGGTTTGTGATGAATATTTGATTGATGCTAATGTTGAAAAAGGCGAACCTTTCGGGACTTTCGTTGATATTTGTGTAGTTAACTCAACTCTTGATCTTAATAATGATCATTCACCTATTCAAAAGGATGAGTTAGAGATTAGCAACACTAAAATCAGCCGAGGACCAACCTTATGTTGACTATGATAGTGACGGTGATTATGATACATTGCTTGAAACAACTCATGGTGACATCTCCGAGGAGTCTTTTTGGGATCAAGATGAAGACGAAGAGGAATATGTCGACACTTGTGTAGATTACTCAAGCATTGATCTTAATAATGATCAAGAGCCTATTCAAAGGGTGGAGCTTGAGGATGATGCATTCTGAGTGTTCTAAAAAAGTTTCTTATAATAAAATTTGGATCCGCAAAAGAGTATGTGCCTTACAACAAAGAGGAGTGTGTTGAGAATGAGACCGTTTTGACCAATATTGTGGAAGACCCAATTGAGCTTGCATATGATTGTAATGATGATGTTTATGTCGATACTTTGGTTAAGGCGTAAAACGGACGAAGAATGGTTGCAAGGTTTGATAGAGGACCATGATATAAAAGAGGTGAATAATTCACTTGAGTTTTTCAAGGATGAAGAGGATTCCGTGATACAAGAGATTGTGCAAGGTTTATCTAACCCTTTGCCTATTGTTTCTTCTCCTTTACCTCTTATTGGTTTGAATGTATGTGCTTGAGAGTATTGTTGAATGACTTTGTTTCTCGTTTTCCGCCATTAGAGATACTTGATTCTCATACTATGCAGGTTATGGAACAAGAAACCGTGGAAGTGCCGACTCATATATTCTTTATACACTTCCAAGTGTGGACAAGAATAAGTGTGGGGGAAACTTTTATCGGTTCATAGCTTCGTTTGTGTTTTATATTACTAATATTTGTGCGAAGCTAGTGTTTGAAAAAAAGTGCTATGGGTGGATCCCCAACTTTTCCGATTATTAGTGTATGGGGAATGAATCTCACAAGAAGCTAAGTCGGGCCGCCGACTTTAAAACAAGCGCTAAGTGGGAGGCAACCCACCGGTTTTGTATCTTTATCCTTATCTTTTTATTTTTATGCATTTGCTTTTATCTTTATTTTCTTGTTTTTGCATATCATTTGCGGAATTTCCCACCTTGAACTCTCTTTTGAAGATTCAATTTTACATTGAGGACAATGTAAAGTTTAAGTGTGGGGAGCATTTATATGTTTTAGTTTGTTTTATGTATAAAAAAAAAAAATTTAAAAATCGAAAAATTGAAAAACCAAGAGAAAAATTGTGCTTTTTGAACTCCGAAATCTAGAAACTTGTGCCTTTAGGATGACACCATTAGTGGATGGAACCATTTTGAATGCGGGAGTTGAGGAACCACTTAACTAAAAGGGGACGAACATAGCTCTAAATCACAAATTAACATGATAGTTGTTACCATATCTCGGAATATCACCATATCACATTCTATTTTTATTTTTTCCATATTTATCTATTGTTCTCTAAGTGCTTTGGTGGGTCACTAAACATCGACGTGTTATTACTGCTAGGATGAAATAGAGTGGTTGAGTTACTAAAAAAAAAAGAAAAAAAAATTTGAAAAAGAAAAGAAAAAAAAAAGAGACCGACCAATTAGACCAAAACGGAATAAAAAGACACTTGGGAATAGCAGTATGTGTGAAACGTAGTCCATGTCTCCGTCGCCTAAACAAGCGTGGAATGCAGGATCCAAGGCAACTATCATATACGTGTTGACAAGGAAGCATGCGCTTGGATCCAAAAGATCTAATCATGCCGTCTAAAAAAAAAAAAAAATTGGATCCAGTTTGATCCAATCATAAAAAAAAAAGAGAAGAAATTATTATTGTGTTGAATAAAGTCACTCTTGGTTCCCTTGTATATGCCAATTGATTTGATGTAGCATTCGAAGACCAAGTAGCTCAATCCAATAGGATTAGGTTCATCTTAGCAAATGACCTTGAGACGGATATGGGAAACATCGAACACTTGTGAATATTCGCCAACATCTACATATATATCCATTTTCTTAATCTTTTCATTGTGATTGTGGTTTGTTAGTTTCCGAGTATTGTGGCTTGTTCGACTATCTAATTAGAGTTTATTTACTAATATATGAATTGAATTTGCAAGGTACCTCCTCATGTAGTCATTTTGGATTCATTCATTGATTTGTCACAAATAGACGGAGTTTGAAATATAGGTTTTGTAGGTATATCTCTAGTAAACCTTCACGAGACTATAACTCGTCCACTAGGGACACCTAGGGGTTTAAAGGCTTGTTATTTATGCTAAAAGTGACCGTAGCCTCGACGACACGGAGTTGTTGTATTTTATTGATTTGTTTGATTTGCTCGAGGACTAGCAAAGTCTAAGTGTGGGGGAATTTGATAGGTGTAGAATACACCGTATTTATTATCTAATATTTATGCTTTCTTTGCTATTTTTCGTGTGAATTATGTATCTTATGTGTGAATTTGAGTTATTAGGTGCTTTGGAGTCGTACGGAGGAAAAGAAGGAGAAACTACTCATTTAGAGCGAAAAGGGCGTAATTGTCTTTTCAGGGGGCAAATACTATCGGGAGCCAAGTCGGCGTTAAGGGGCGACTCTATTTGGGGGAGTACTTGAACAAAGACCAGCTGTGGTTACTGGGGTAGCTATCGGGTAACCCTTATCATTTATCGTAGGGTGCATATATCCACAAACTATTCCTACACAAGATCTAAAAATCGAGAAAATCAATTCTCAATTCTTTCACTTAATCCACTCGAGAGAGACAATGACACCACGAATTTCGAAATCCCGTAATCCCAAAATAAAATAGGATCGAATGGGAGTAATAGCTTTGTTATCTTTGTTATGAGGAATTACTCGATGGGTATGGTTTGATTTAGAGTAGGGTTTCTTTGGTAAAGAGAGGAAGAATCGAAGAGAGAGTTGGGGTTTTACTTGGGTTTGATTTTGAGCTAGATAATCAAGTTTCTATGATGAGATGGGTTAGCGTTGATCAAGAGAAATTGAACTCGAGGAGGAATCGTTGTTGATCGAAAGATTTTGAGTAAGACGGTGGAGATGCTAAGTTGGAGATGAAGAAATGAAGATTGGGTTAAACTCAGATCTAGGAATTAACTAGAGAAGAAGCTGGTGAAGGGTTTTGAGAGTTCGAATCGAAAAAGAAATTGTAACTCGTGTTGAAGATTTGAAGGGAATGGAATTAGGTTCCCGTGGATGTTCATGGGATTTGAGGAATTGCTGTGAGAATCCAGACAAGAGCTGGTTTGACCTGAGATGTCTAGGATTGCAGATGGTCTTGGTATTGATGGTGGTGGTATGAGCTTGAACTGGGAGGTGATGATGTTGGTAGAACATTTATTCTTCAAAATCGAGTTTCTGATCACTGCAGTCTTGATGTTGAGTCCGGGGAAGAAGAGGAGATGGGGTTGGTAGTCCGTGGTGGCTCGAGTGTACCGAGTAGGTATCCGGTGGTAGATGCATTATAGGCTTTGTTGAGACAGGACAATGTGCTGAGCTGGTGCTCTAGCTCGTGGTGGTTCTGTTGTGTTGAGATAATGGAGAAGCTGCAACAACTAGAGATGCAGGGAAGAAGCCTGGAGTCTGAGCAGCTGCTGGTGATTGCAATAGGAGCTACAGCTGTGATGTGACATGGGTCTGCAATGCTGAGACCTATGCTGAGAAGATTGGTTGGCTTGAGACGGTGCAGTTTGAATGGTGAATTACAGGTTAGATGGAGTGCGGTTTAGATGCTTCATGGCGGGTGGAAGTAGAGTTGGTCCCGAGTTTGCTTGGCTGTGTCATGCCATGGGGATGATCCGAGATGAGCTAATGGATATCGGTGCTTTGGTAGTAGTAATGCAAGTGAAGTCGAGGAAGTTGTTTGTGAATTGTGGGTATGAATGCTTATGGTGGCTACAAAGTAATAGTTTTGGGGGTGATGTTGTTGAGTGTTGAAATATCCGAGAAAGATATTGAAGTTCAAAGTGGGATTGTGTGCTGTAGAGAAGAAAGTATGAACTTGTAGAATGAAGTTTGCAGGTAGACAATGTGCAGTAATGCATCAAGGCAAGGAATGGAACTGAGGGCATTAATGCAGAAGGGTATGAGCTGAGCATTTGGAGCTGACAAGGTAAGCAAGCTGGTGCATTATGGAGGTGTTTGCCAGGATTTACAGGGGAAGATGTGGCAATGAGTTGATGGCTGAAAGTGAAGCTGCTGTGATTTGGGATTTGCAGAGAAGGAATGAAGTAATGGTTTTGATTAGAACTGGGAATTTGAAGGGAGCATAAGTGCTGGTAAAGTTGCAAGAGGCATAGCCATCATGGCTGGAAGTTCACTGGTGCTGCACAATGATAGTGAAGCACATTGCAGGCCTGTGCAATGGCCTGAGCCAAGAATCACCAACCGGTCGACTTAGACCTCGACTGTGTCCGATTAGCTAACCCACTCACGGTGACCGAACCAACCTCGACTTAGACCCTGACTCACTTGACTCGGTCAGTGATTGACCCGGTTTGACCTAGCCGAGATGACTCGGTCCTGACCCGTTGACCGGTGGCCGGGTGGACTTTGCCGGCCACCTGAGATATATTTCCGGCCAACTTCCGGCCGATTTCCGGCCGTAATCCCAGTTTTCCGGTGACCGTTTTTGGGCAGAATTTTCACATGGGTTTTCTCTCACTTGTGGGCTTGGTGGACTTCTAACTAATGGACTTTGAAGACAAAACCTAATTTTGGAAGGAGTGGAGCTATAAAAGAGATGACTTTTCTCAAAACACATATCATATCTTTAGAATCTTATATCTTATCTATTCTTTTTGCCTCTACTTGTGTTCTAGGGTTTACACCATGAAGTCTTTTCTCTTTCTTCTTGTTATGAACTCCATGAATATGAGCTAGAGTTTTATTATTGGTTATGGAATAAGTTGGATTTCCAAACATGGGTTTTAATTCAATAAATTAGTTTTCTCTCATATTATCGTTTATGATTCACCATGAATATTGTTACATGATTTGAATGCTTGTTTAGTCGAATCGCGAATCGATTGAGTTTGTTTTCATCTCTATTGCTAGATTAGGGTTATTATACGCAAAAGTGATAATTAGGATTGCAAGTAGCATAAATATGATTATAGTTTGTAGTGATGTATTCTTATGATCATATGTGAACCATAACCTTTGTTAAATCGGATTAGTGCGCTTTCTACATTCGATTGCTTTGATTGGCCTGATTTCATAGAACCTAATGCATCTAGGGAATTAAACTTGATTAGTGCTTTTACACGTTAGGTTGTTCCTTTAGGTAGAATTCATATTCGCATCTTTTAATGTGTTTGTTGATGACATGAGGAGATTTGCGGGATATTCTTGCGATCAAGGTATTCTAGGGTCTTTGATAAAAGTTGAGATTAAAATATCAATTCTAGTTATTGTGTTGAAAACATGTTTGTGAATGAAAACGAAATCCATGACCAATATCTTCTTATCCTTGATTTGATTTGTTTGCTTTGCTTTATTTGTTTTTATTTAGTTTTAATTTCATAAAAATCACAAAACTACCGGTGTTATTTATAGGGAACCGAAACAATTTGACAACCTAGACCTCTCTGTGGGATCGATCCTTTCTTGCCCTTGCTATATTTATATTTTGAGTAGTAAGAAAGTGTAATTTATTTTTGACGCTTACGACAGCGATCAAATTTTGGCGCCGTTGCCGGGGAGGCAGCGGTTGTTAATTGTTTTTAGTTTTTGTTTTATTTTTTCCTATTTTCTGGTTTTTAACCTTGGTTTGAGAATTTTATTTCAGGTGCTTGTTTCTCATGGAAGGAGCATACTACATGGATGGATACGGTTTTCAACAACCTCAACAATATGACAACTACTAATTCCATGGGTATAATCAAAACCAATTCATTGGTTATGACCAATACTCCATGGAACCTTATGGTTTTCCTCAACAACCTTATGGCGGGGAACAACCACAAGTATGGGAGGATTCTTATGTTCGTGAACAAAAAGTCTCTAACTTTATAGATCATGTTTCCAACTTTTTACAAGAGGAATTTCAAAAAGCTAAAGAGACTACAAACGAGCAACTCCAAGAACTTCGTGAAGGTATGGATAGCTTGCGAAGAGGCATTGATCAATACAAGGAAGATATGGATAATTCTAATGTGCATATGGTTTGTGATGAATATTTGATTGATGCTAATGTTGAAAAAGGCGAACCTTTCGGGACTTTCGTTGATATTTGTGTAGTTAACTCAACTCTTGATCTTAATAATGATCATTCACCTATTCAAAAGGATGAGTTAGAGATTAGCAACACTAAAATCAGCGAGGACCAACCTTATGTTGACTATGATAGTGACGGTGATTATGATACATTGCTTGAAACAACTCATGGTGACATCTCCGAGGAGTCTTTTTGGGATCAAGATGAAGACGAAGAGGAATATGTCGACACTTGTGTAGATTACTCAAGCATTGATCTTAATAATGATCAAGAGCCTATTCAAAGGGTGGAGCTTGGAGGATGATGCATTTACGAGTGTTCTAAAAAGTTTCTTATAATAAAATTTGGATCCGCAAAAGAGTATGTGCCTTACAACAAAGAGGAGTGTGTTGAGAATGAGACCGTTTTGACCAATATTGTGGAAGACCCAATTGAGCTTGCATATGATTGTAATGATGATGTTTATGTCGATACTTTGGTTAAGGCAGAAACGGACGAAGAATGGTTGCAAGGTTTGATAGAAGAATGGTTAAGGCGGCTTGGCCGTCGGGGTTTCTCCGCTAGGTGTTGGCCGCATTGCAACTTTCTGGTGTACCGTCACGAGACGATGGCCGTGACGGATAAGATGACGGAGCGCTAACGGCGTCATCTCGTGAGCGATCTAATTCGTCAAGCGCTAACTGAGGTCAAACCAAATCGACGCCGGCGTCGAGATTATGCTAACGGTGTCAAGAATATTCCGCATAAAAACATCATTGCCGATTCTTGGTCGCATCGACCGGATCGCCAGAATGACGTGTGGCGGTGCGCCGGTTGGTTAGTGTTACTGACGTGGCACGCTGATGTGGCTCTTCATCGCTGACGTGGCAGCCGTTAACTGGTTAACACACGGCGGCGAGACATGCCGACGTGGCATGGTGACCGGGACAATAAGTCGACGTGGCGGTGGCCGAATGGGTCAAGTTCGACGTGGCACTCGCTCGGCTCGACCTTATTGGTGACGTGTCTTTCTATGAGTGGACACTTGATGATGACATGGCATGCGGCGGGATAATGGGTTGACGTGATCGCCATTGGTGGGTTATTGTTCTTTGAATTGCGCGGTCTTTTCGGATGACTGGGTGATGTGGCATTGCGGCTCGAGCTTTTTTCGACGTGGCACGACATGTGGTGCTTTGATGTGGAAGTTTATTTGTTCTGGTAAACCGACGTGGCAGATACTATGAGATGACGTGGCAGTCACTGGATGGCCGTTGATGCTTACGTTGCACATTTTTGATGATGTGGCATCCAAGTCCGACGCCATTGGTCGACGCCATCGCCGACGTGGTGAGATGATCGGGCACAAAACCTTTGACATGGGTAACAATAATCTAATGAGGGTGAACAAAACCTCTCACGTGGGTGGATATAGCTTAAAGTGGGTGAAGGAAGAATCTGACATGGGTGAACATAACTTAATATGGGTGAGCGGATTTAAGGTGGGTGAATGAAACCCTGACGTGGGTGACAGGTCCGTCGGCTTTTTTTTTTTTTTTTGTGTTTGAAACTTTCCGCGACGCCTTACCGTAGCGGTGGTCTTTCATTTCAAATGCTTGCAATAGTTTTTGAATGTTATCTTTTCTTCGAACATTTCGCAAAAAAGTTTTCTCGAATCAATTATCTTTTTCTCGTCTTTTTTTTTTTTTGCAACAATATTCTCCTTGAATATTTTAGCAACTGTTCATTAGGCATGTTGCCGTTTCTCATGGGCCTTCTGCGACTTTGTAGGGTTTTGTCATCCTGCTTCGTTGATTAGTTTTTTGACCCGATCATGTTGCGGATCGAACATTCTGGCAATAGTTTCATCGAACATTGTATTGATGCAGTTTTTCTGGCTTCCGAAGGTGATAGTTTTGACAGAAACTCGAATGAAAGTTCGGGATTGCAATAGATTGCGATCAATCGACTAAAGAATCGCGATTAAATGGAGAGCAGCAACTGCGATCAGCTGGACTGCAATAATTACGATCAACCGACCGGGCAGTAGCTACGATCAATCGAATCGCAATGTGATTTTTCACGACGTTCAAACAGCTTTTCCACGAACACGATTTTGAAGCATTTTGTACTACCTTTCTCAACGGGAGAATACGATTCCTTTTCTCGTAATCCCCTTAGTTCGGCGCCAATGGTTGTACCCAAAATTACTTTTGGGCACGAAACACGATTGAATCGATAATTTGAGGTGTAGTTAGGGTTAGGAAATGAATTGAAGAACAATAGAAGAAACACAGATTTTACGTGGTTCGGCATGGTTTGCCTACATCCACGGACGAATCCCCTTGGGGAGTGATTTTTTATTGATAATAGAATTACATGGGATTTTTCCTCTACCAGCTACCTCTCCCATTTTTTTCCCCTCGTTCAGAATTACAATCTCTCTATTTATACAATTGAATACCTAATTACAATATAAACTTAAATGGCATTAATTGCTCATTCATGCCTCCCTGTTTAATTCTGCATGAAACTGCTCATTCATGCCTCCATGTTTAATTCTGCATGAAACTGCTCATTCATGCCTCCATGTTAAATTCTCGCATGAAATCTGTCTTTGCATGCCTCCCGAATTAATTCGCATGAAATCGTCTTTGCATGCCTCCCGAATTAATCGCATCTTTGTGATCGATTGATGGTTGACCGGCATAATGGGCCGGGTAGTTTGGATGTAGGTTGGCCGATAAAGGCATCTAAGAACATGGTCGGAAATCGATTAGCAAAGACATCGGCAACATGGCTAGAAACGGGTTGGCAAGACGGCGAGAGAACTTGGCCGGAAATTGGTTAGAAGCACGGGCGGCAACAAGACCGAAAATTTGCCGGAGGTGCGACGTGCAACTCGACTTTGACAGATTGACCAATTATTGACTTTGACCATTGATCGGGCATTGACTTTGACCATTGACCGGTCATTGAATTTATGTAATACCGGGCAGTTGGTGGGTCGCCTCGGTTGACTGGTTAGCGGGCTTGGATGATGTTCTGAACAGGTGGTCCGTGCAACATTCGGCACGATATGTGGTATTTTTACTCATGGTACAAACATTTCCCTTTAAAGTTCTCATAAGATTTGTCACAATTACATGCTTGGTTAAGTTTTGGAAGTATTTCATATTCCACTAGTCTCTTAGTAAAACATCCATCGTGTCTTTCTTCTTCTCAAGTGTAGCTTCTACTACTGTGATTCTAATAATTTCTCTCTCTCGTGTTGTCCATTATTTGTAATTCGTATTCATATCTGTATCCGGTTCCGTATTATTATTCTTCCTAACATTCTTTTTCTTCTTGTTGTTTTCAGCAGGTTGGCTGGATTTGTCCATTCTATGGTATGACATGTTAGCTACATTAGTACTTAGACTAAGACTAGAACTTAACAAAGCAAGAAAGAAAGTAATGACAAGGTACTGAAATACAAACTTGTAAGTGGATGCAAGTTGAACAATGCCTTTTAAATCAAAGAACTAATAGGTTCCTGAGTAGAATCTTTAAACTAACATGCATCTCTCTGGATCACTCTTTTCATTAGATAATCAGTCATATACCAATACTACTAAGTCTATATATATATATGCATATATTTATCATTCAAGTTCATCATGGTACTGGATCAAATACCCGTGCCAGTAGTAATTATATGTTAAATCAAACTTATTATAACATTTTCCATTACATGATAAAGATTCATACTAACCATTCAATACTTCACACTCGAAACACTATCAATAAAGTTTGCCGCAAAAACATTTCTGAGTCATGAGTAATGATCTCAAAATAATGTCATCTTTCGCAAATAAATCCCAAATTTGAGTTATTAAAGATGGATATTCAAGAAAATATCAAGGTCTATAATTTTCATTTATACTCCAGACTCAAAGGAGCACCGAAATGATCAGAAAACCACACGGTAACAGGGACGATAATTGTGTCTACAGAAAAATTCAGCAACATGACCGAACTTTGTAAAATCTCAAAAAAATACTTCAGTCACTCCAAAAATTTTGAATTTTTGTGGAGATGATTATCAGAATGTCTTCTAGACTTGGTTAAAATTACTAACCCAAATTCATAGTGAGTTAGGAGATAAGCATAAATCTCTCGAACAACTACAATAATTGTGTCTACAGAAAAATTCAGCAACGTGACTGAACTTTGTAAAATATCAAAAAAATACTTCAGTCACTCCAAAATTCTGAATTTTTGTGGAGATGATTATCAGTATGTCTTCTAGACTGGGTTAAAAGACTAACCCAAATTCACTGTGAGTTAGGAGATAAGCATAAATATCTGCACAACTACAATCTGACCCATTTGAGACTTTCTGTTCACCCTGTTTGGCTATCATCTCACAGTCCACAACCTGTTTTAACGACTTATCAGCTAATCTTCCATTTAGTGGTAAAACCCTACAGCTAATCTCAGGGGAAACAATAGACCAAACTTGATGTTGGTGACCCTAAAATCCGTAACCAGAAGGGTCCAGGGTTTTTGACAGAGACTGGAAGAATAGGGTTTTAATTGTTTATAAACACCAAAAACTGATATGAAAAACAATCAAAATAGTACACAAAACAATCAAAATAGTACACAAAACAATCAAAAACTGATATGAAAAACAATCAAAATAGTACACAAAACAAATTATAAACAATCAAATCAAACAATCATGGAGATCAAAGAAGAAAAAAGATGAGGAAAAAAGCATACCCGAAAGGTGAAGCGTTTCCTCTTCTTTCTCCTATTTTTTTCTCTGACCAAACTCCCTCCCAAATCTCTTCTCTTTTAAGAGATTTGTGGAGAGGTAAAAATACACTATCAACTCTTCTAACTCCCCAAAACAACCAACTCCCTAGCATTCTAGGGTTTTACGACTAACAGGGAGTTCAAGGGTTTCTTTCAAACTCCCCCATGACTAACAGGTGTTTTGTAGGGAGTTTGGGAGACTCTTCTAAACTCTCCCATGACTAACAAGGATTTTGAAAGACTCCCTAGAACTCCCTCACGACTAACGGGTAAAACCCAACTACACTCAACTCCCCACAAATCACTCGAGGACTAACCCCACGAACATGTCTCACAAATCATACGTAAGAATTCGATAAATTTTATATATTTTGAAAGATTTTTGAAAGACCTACACAACGAGCATAAATACAACTATCAAATTTTCATTTCATGAAATTTTTTATTCTCTAAATAATTTTTTAAATTTTCTTCATATTTTATAGTATACGAGATAATATGCACACCGATTGTATGTGCAGAAATATACACACCGATTTTTGTACATAATTTTTTAAATTTTATTCATATTTTATAGTGTGCATGCAATATGCACAATGATTTTTATAAATATTTTTTAAAATTTTCTTCATATTTTATAGTGTGCAGACAATATGCACACTGATTTTATGTGTAGGCAATATGCACACGGTTATTTTGTTAATCCTAATTTCTATAATATTACAGGGCCACTGGAATAATTTGCAAATTTTATTAAATAACTCTGGGGCCAAAAGAGTAAGACCCATAATTTTCAGGGTCATAATAATAAATTTCTCTTATGCTAATTCGGAACCTGGTTAATTTTGGGACTTCTTTTCAAAAATATTTTTTAAGAAAAGACTTAGGCCCGGAAAGCCCGAGAGGAATGCACACTAGAGTTAGAGAAGTTCCTAGACTCAACAAACGTGAAGTTTATTCATTTTGCTCCCACCATGGACTCAACAAACATGAAAAACGGATGGACAAACCAACAAATTTGAGGGTTTGTTCACTGCGGCAGTATACCAAACGCGCGTTTGACGAAAAACCACACGGCTGTACCAAACATGCTGGTGTGTGATCCAGAACCGCCAGTTTTTCATTCACACGCTTTCGTCTGTAGTGAATCCTCTAGCGTGTACTCCAAAACCACCAACGGCTAAATCGGGTTTACTGAAAAATCTTGTCATTCAACATCTAGAATTTGGAGTTCTATAAATACTCATCACTTCAACACCAAATTCACACATTATACACCTCTAGTCTTCTTTACTCTTCTTCTATGTGCTTAAAAAATTCTTCAATTCTTCAATTCAACAAATTTGTCGAAAGAAGATGTCTCGGACCTTGATAGTTCGACGAGCTCCATATACTGAAGAAGAAGATGAATATATTTGCAAAAACATGTTTTTTTATTTACTCAGCTTGCTTCAGCAAACTATCCATGGGTGAATTTTTGGGCGGTTATTCACGATCGGGTTCTGTGACGACACCCGTAATCCGAGTCGTTGTCTTATATGCGACATAGAAAATCATTTTCGTACAATTAAGAAAGAAGTAAGTGAGTTTGTAGCTTTAACTATGCAAGCCAATCGATATAGGCGAGAGGTGAAACTGGAGGCCGAGATGGTAACAAGATCTTTGGTGAATTGCGAAGATGGAAAATAAGGCTTTTCATTTCGAAAAATGTTTCGAAATCCTTAAGGTGTTGAACAATTTCAACCCATTCCATGTAGTTGTTGTTCCGCCTAGTACTTCTCATCAGTGAAGCTAATGTAAAACGCTTAATTTAAACATATGTAATTCAGTGAAGCTAATGCAAAATGCTTAATTTTAAACATATGTAATTTCATTTAACGAAACCGCCGTACTTTTAATTGATTAAAACTATAATTACAAATGTAGCAGAATTAAAAATTATAATCTCTCTAACGTCGTTCATTGTTAACTCGCTCATCGTTATCTTTGGGGCCTGGAGGCATTCTCCAAGGCCTGGGATATCCCCACTTGCCAACATATTTGCTAAATTTCCATAAGGGGAATAAACCGGGTTGAAGAACACTAGGCGATCGGAAAGCGCTACCGAAAGATTTCGGTCCTACAAACATATAAGATGTTTGTTGTTGTGATGGTGGTGTAACAGTGTTGAAAAAGCGGGGGTCTATCAACCACACCCAATATTTCGCTTAGCAATCTGTATGGACAAACTCCAATATAATTCCAAGAGAATCAACTAGACAGTCAGACTCAATCAATGGCAATATATCCAAGAGTTATATCTCTGTTTCACAATGTAATCAGCAAATCAAACAGATATAATCCGTGAGCCTGATTATTATGTGAAACAACTTGAACGGTACCAAAGACCAATGTTTCAAGTGTCAATCAATATAATCAACAACCAAAGGTTGGATTCTCTAATTGATTGAACTACGCACAACCTGTGATATTTTTATTATATAGCAAAATATAATACGGAAAACAAATAACACAGATACCATAAATTTTGTTAACGAGGAAACCGAAAATGCAGAAAAACCCCGGGACCTAGTTCAGATTTGAACACCACACTGTATTAATCCGCTACAAACACTATCCTAGTCCAAGTTAACTTCGGTTGGAATGTAGTTGAGCCCTAACCGATCCCATAATGATCAAGGTACGATTGCGCTCCTTATGTCTCTCGAATCCGGGAAGCAGACTCTACGCACTTGATTCCCTTAACTGATTTCACCCACAACTAAGAGTTGCTACGACCCAAAGTCGAAGACTTGATAAACAAATCTATATCACACAGAAAAGTCTATTGTATAGATAAATCTGTCTCCCACATAAAAACCTATGAGTTTTGTTCCGTCTTTTGATAAATCAAGGTGCACAGGAACCAATTGATATACCGGACTTATATTCCCTAAGAACATCCTAGAAATATCAATCACCTCATAATAATCTTAATCGTATGGTAGCGAAACAAGATATTGTGGAATCACAAACGATGAGACGAAGATTTTTGTGATTATTTTTTATCTTGCCTATCGGAGAATAAATCTCGAGCCAATCTTAAAGAAAATAGTACTCAATCACGATAGAAGATGCAAGATCAGATCACGCAACTACAGAGAAAATAGTTGAGTCTGCCTTCACAATCCCAATGAAGTCTTTAAGTCGTTAACCTACAAGGTTTCGTGAAAAACCTAAGGTTAAAGGAGAATCGACTCTAATCGCAACTAGTATCACACAGGAGGTGTGGGGATTAGGTTTCCCAGTTGCTAGAGTTATCCTTTATATAATCTCCAAATCAGGGTTTGCAATCAATATTACCTTGGTAACAAAGCATTCAATATTCACCGTTAGATGAAAAACTGATTAAACTCAAGCTAATATATTTCAATCGTTAGATCGAACTTAGCTTGTTACACACAAATGAAATGTGACTTCATTTAGACATGAGTAATCGTACCTAAACGTGTACACCTTTGTTGGCTCAACAATAGTTAACTGAAGTTAGCCATATGAACACTTTCATATCAACCTTATTTTTCTTAACCATAACTAGTTCAAATGATTCAAATGAAACTAGTTCTAGAGTTGTTCAATTGTTTATATTCTCATAGAAGTATACAAGATACAATTAAAACAAAATCGATTTTGATTCACTCAAATCAAGTCATGATCATTGTAGCCACGGTTTGCAAAAGATTGTATTCCTTGTTATATAAATGTATTAGTTCATGAACAAACCGATTTTAGATTATCATCCACTTAGGTATGCATACGAGTACGCATACCTAAGTAGCCGGACCAAGTTTGGGTTTCGCCAGTACGTGAACTTGTACGCATACCATCCAAACTCAGCAGAATTTTTCGGACCCGAACCTTACGCCAGTAAGCGTACCGGTACACATACTAGGTTCCCGGACTTATCAAACCAACCAGTACGCATACGGGTATGCATACCGTGGTTCCCGGACATGGATTACATATATGAAAGTACGCATACCATGTTTAAATCCAATTGTTCTAAACTCTATTTCAACCATTGAAACATTCTTAGAGGATGCCAATAGTTGTTTTCATAAACTATTAGCATCAAAGCTATTTTCAAGTGATTGGCATAATCAATACGAAACATTCTGAGTCTACATCAAATGAGTTGTTACAAAACGATTTTTATATGATCATCTTTAGACTTTCGTCAAGAATATAAGATGAACTTGGTTAAAGCAAAAGCTTACCAACATATATTTCGAGAAATATGTAAGCGAGTTAAATTCAGCTTGAAATATCAAATGTGTATAAATGAAGTCTATATAGTTATACGACTTTTGTCTCAAATAGGAGATAGAGTAGATAGACTTTTGAGTGATAGATGAGTTCAAGTCTCCACATACCTTTTGTTGATAAAGTTCCACAATCCCCCCTTAGTAGTTCTTCATCTTCAATCGATAAACGTCGGGAAGTCTAATGCTCAACTACACTTTCTATCCTAATCCGAGACTTTGCTATAAGTAGACTAGAAATCAAGACTTATAGTTTTGGAAACTAAACTTGACAACAAGCTTGAGATAAAGAACGCTTGCGAGTTCAACCGAGAAGTGCTCTAACAAGTGTAGCAAGCATCATTTGGGTTGAATGGCGAGAATGATGATGAAATGCGCCTAGGATCTGGCTGAATTACTTGAGGTTGAGATACAGGCACAGTTTGTGGTGAAGTACTGTATCGTACTTGTGTTTTTTTCCACCACTGTATCACTCTCGTGCCATGATCCGTTAATCCTGGTAGAATCGGAAAACTGTGAATCAACATTTACAGTTAGACTCAATCCAAACATTGTCTCCGTCTGCCATTTCCGACACATATCCAAGTGTATAGCCTTCATTTACCGATTCAGCCAATACATATCGTTAAGTTGTCTCTTCAACTCTTCGGTACTGGGAGCCATAGCTTGGGAAATATTGGGGATCGTGGTTTGCTCAACTTGTGAAGTAATACTTGGCATTTCCTAATAGATTTCTGTATATATTTGTGAAGATGATGAAGAACTTGCACCGTGTATGGGTAAGTCATAAAGCATGGATCTTACGGAGGCGGGCTAGGAACGATATTTGCATTATGACAAGGCGTGATAACCCTAGGAAATCAAACCTTTAAATTTGAAGGCCGGAACTTGGGCGGGAACTAGCTGCATACTGGACAACACTCGGCGGACGTTACATTCTCGATGTCGAAATTATGATTCAGTGACCAGCCGATGATCGATCCAAACCACATGACTCGATTGAGTAAGACAATTCATACCAGTCGATGATCGATCGACCTTGGCCGATCGCCTATCTCTCGACCCTTTGACTACCAGTTTGACCGTTAACTATGACGGTATCGTAACAGAATATTCTATTGACGAAGAAGAATCTCAGAGACCGGTAGTGATTTTATGTACCTTTCTAGCCAGATTCCAGTGATCCCAGGATTTCTCCGGCGACCCAAATTTTACACAAATTTTTGTAACGAGTATTTCTCATAGGCTCAAAGATTTAGAGTTGGAAGTGGATGAAGAATTGGTCTTGATGTTGGAAAGAGAAGATGGAAGGATTTGAGAAAGACTTGGACTTGGAAATTGAATTATTATGGGAAAGGGATCTTAACTCTAAGAAGATTGCAAGCAAATTGAAGCCTATAAATAAAGATGTTCTCTACAACCTTTTTTTACACCTCTACACACACAACTTTTTGGTTTTTGCTTGCTTTCACATCTTTTCTTCTTTTAATTATTTATGAGAACTCCAAACTATGTGTGGTTAATTTACTTTTGATTGGGGATGAATTCCTAGTTCTTGACATGATTTAAGTTATTGTTTTAATTCTACTTTGAAGTTTTCACATGATAATAGATTGTTTTCACTAACATTAATGTTTATGATTGTTTGATAGGTTGTTTAGAGTGAACGCTAAATCGATTTGTTAACTCAATCTAAAGATAGTAAACATTAGGGGATAAGTAATCGTTTCTTGACTCTTTACACAAGTAGAAAACACGAGACCTTGCAGAGGATTACGTGGAGCAATTGTGTGTGAAAACAACGCTAGACAGTGGGACCGAGCGAACAGGTGTTTAACTACTAGTATCAAACATAAATTCATAAATCTTAATGCGTTCAATTGAATTACATCTTGTAAGCGAACCTCAAGGTGGTTCTTTAGAATGGAATCTAATAACTAAGCGAGCTTGTTATTCAGTGAAACAAGGAATTTTGGGATTAGCTAAGCGAACATGTTAACCTACGGTTGGTGATAATTTGTGACTAATAACAAGTAGATGAAACATAACTTGAATCATTGTTTTGCAACGAAGAACGATTGCTTGATCGTATTTCTCTTATTGATTGCCCCTTATCTTTCAATTGTTTTTTTTATTTATTTTGCTTTATAAAGAACACGCAATTGGGGGATATAGAAACTAATTGGGGGATATAAATTACTTCCCCCAACCCATGGTGCGTGCTAAGGGGTGACTTTTGGGGGCGAAAATACTAAAACACCCTTCCCTCAAAATAAAAATCAAAAAACTTAAAATCAAAAAACAAAATCATATTCCCCATTTCCATCTCCACTTCTTATTAATCTTTTTAGGGTTAAAACTTTGAAACCCAAATGTTCCTCATTCTCTTTCAAATTCTAAATTTTCCCCATTTCCTTTCAAATTCTCTTCTCCTTCTCATTAGGAAGTGATTAAGAACATGTCGGAAATGATAAAGAACATGCCGGAAATGATGAAGACCACGCCAGAAGTGATGAAGACCATCTTAGGAAGTGATGAAGACCATGCCGGAAATGATGAAGGTCACTGGAAGTGATGAAGACCATGCCGGAATTGATGAAATTCAATGCCGGAACTAAATTCCGGCATGCTCGATATAAATCTATTAATGCCGGTAGTCAAGTGAAAAAAAAAATCAATTTTTTGAATACTTTTCATCATGTGCTTAAGCATAGAAATTTAGGATGAAGACCACACCGGAAGTGAGTTCCGGCATGGTTATTTAGGATGAAGACCACGCCGGAAGTGATGAAGAACATGTCGGAAATGATGAAGACCATGCCAGAAGTGATGAAATTCAATGCCGGAACTAAATGCCGACATGCTCGATATAAATCTATCATGCCGGCACCAAGCTTTTTTTCATTTGCAACAATGGTGGATTGAGAAAAAAATTCAAATTTTCAACCTCTTAGCAAGCAATTCTCTCATCACAATCATCTTCCATTTTCAAAAAAAAATCCACTCAAAAACCATTTTCCCTCCTTCTACTCTCAACTAACCCACACAAATTCAAATAAAAATAAATACACACTAATTTATCCCCCAAATACTAAACATTTTACTAATTATAATTAATCAATAATCCTGATTAGTGGGGTCTAGATTAGGAATTAAAAAAATAATTACATAGGGGGTCACCCGGGAATTGCTATTGGGACACCGTTTTTGTCCTGTAGCTATATCCCCCAATTAGTTTCTATATCCCCCAATTGCGTGTTCTTTATAAAATCTAAAACCAAAATCCCCCTTTTGTGACACTTTACAACAACTAAAACCTCTTGCTCCTTGTGGGAACGAACTTGACTGCACTATATTACTTGTTAATTAAATGGAAAAATATTCACTAATTTGTTGTGGTTACGACAGGTATCAGTGACCAAAAGGTCGAAGACGCAGGAATACCGAGGGAACTAAGTAACTAGGGGTAGTTTACTTGGTCTCAATTATACGAAGTTGGATTTTGTTCTTTGTATAGCAGCTTAATTATGAGAGTATTGAAAACTGGACTAGGTCCCAGGGTTTTTCTGCATTTGCGGTTTCCTCGTTAACAAAATCTTGTTGTGTCATTTAATTTTCTTCCGAATTATAATTGTGTTATTATAATAAAGTAAATTTCACTTGTACGTTAATCCTAATCAATCGGTCTTGTAACGCAATTATTGTCAAGTGAATATCAAGTTGTCGTGTTGTCTCGACTATTGTCCATAAACGATCACACTTGGTATCAGACTTATAGGTTGAAATTAAAAGATTGTGGTGTATTTGGGCACCCTCATCCTTTCAATCTGCTACTTCATTTAAATAAATTTTTATCCATCATTCACTACTTCACTGAAAAAAATATCCCTCGACAATGTCAAATCCATCATCATCATTTTCTAAGTCAATTGCTGCAATGGAATAAGATATACTCAGGAGAAACAAACGAGTTACTCCATCATCATCACCTAACAAATATATTATTGTCGTGGAAGAATTTCTACGCAAAATAAGCAAACAAATAACTCCAAAAAAATTACATCATTAACAAAAACAAAGTCAAGTGTTGTTATGGAAGAAAAAGAAGAGATATAAAAGAGAAACAAAGAAATTAAAAACCAATTCAGACTAAGGAATGTAAAAAAGGAAGTTGCAGAAGAGATCGAATGAGTTAAAAAAATTACATTGTTAAGGATCTTCTCGAAGAACATCGGCATGAGAGTATATTCTGGAACCAAGTTGCAACAAGTCTTTTCATTCCCAAGTTGGACGGTAAGTATAGGAAACAACGCTATATTACAAACCAGAGTAGATTTTTTCAAGGACCACTATAACATGTTTGGCCAATCCAGAAATTGCTTTTTGACTTACGAAAGCAAAAGAGTCGAAGTTAGTTTGGTTACATAGTTTGGAAGAAGTAGAAAAGGTAACTTTTTTATGATGAAAAACATTTTTCTTTTGACTTGTAATTCGGAAAAGCAAAAGCACTTTTGCTTCTTGTATCTAAACGCGCTATTAATGTTAAGAATTGTGATAAAAGTACAACAAGTTTCTCGCTAGGCACAGAGGGGACAAGTTTGCGGCATAGGTGAGTTGTTTATGGGTGAAAACTATTTCGCCGGTTTTGGTAATTTGGGTGTGTGGATGAGAAATGAGTCTAAACCTTAGACAAATGCACTTTGCACGGAGTGCTTGTAGATTCGAGAAATCAATCTCGGGGCAAATCCGGCCTAAACCAAGAAATGGCCGTTCCAGACTTGTTTCGGTCACAAAGTGAAGGAGATGGGGTTGATCTTGGGGAGGGAAGCGAAGAAGGTGTTGAGATTGTGAAGGTGTTGGCTATGTATGACTTGTATCGTAAAGCTAAAGGCGGCTTGCAGAATGTAAGCTATCGATTCGGTGTTTGAATACGATGGTATCAACACTTGCCTCTCGTTGTCCTGGACTTGTTCTTGTTGTTTTTGAAAATAGGGAGGAGAACCTATTTATACAAGTCATTTGAACCTTATTCACGTCTCTCGTGGGAAGTGGAGGAAGTGGAGTGATGGAGTAGTGGAGTTGTGTGTTAGTGTTACACGACCAGTCTTGCCCACTTCTCTTGTCATCTCTAACCGTCCATGACTTCCTGACACGTTCTTGTGATGGCGCGTTGCACGCTGTAAACCGCCAGACCAATACCCCAATATGTATCCCCAGGTTTGTGACATGATTGATGTCTCGAGTGTGTGGATCGTGAGACCCACGAGAGAGTAGCATGTAATGCTAGATTGAATAACTAAGTTATTTAGGAAGTCGATACTTGTGAAGTATCGTGTGTATTCTATGCATGTGCTTTTGCGCATCATGATGTGGTAAAGTGACGGGTGGTGATCACCATGACGCCTCACTGACCAATTAACTCCTGACCAGGGTTATATAACCAAGCCGGTGAAGTTGGACGGACGAGATGATCTTTGAGACACTCATCTGCGACCGTTGACGGAATTAGGGTTTTTGAAGTGGTGCGCAAGCTTCACTCTTCGGCTTGGTCGAATCCAAGCATGGGAGGTGTTTTGGAAAGGACCGATCGGGCATGCGTGTAGACGGCATGCCGATGTACACGTCCGTACCTCACCATCCCATGAAGGTGCGATATAGGCCTCTCAATTTGACCGGCAAAGAGGAGCGGTTGAGATCGATTTCCAACAGAATTCTGGTGCCGCAAAAGCCGCGCATCATGCCAATTTTGGGCACGCGTTCCAAGATGACCAAGCTTGGTCGGTCTTGGCCGATCAGCCCGGCGTGCATACGGTGGGATGGTGTATATACCTGTACTTCATCGTCCCATATAAACGTGATCTAAGCCACTCAATTTGTCAGAGTAAACTTGAGCGGTCGAGATCGGTTGTGGTTGGGAAGTATGACCACGCCTAGCTTGGGCGCGCGAATCAAGGTGTGCAGCCAAGTTTGGTCTTGGCCGATCAGTGTGGAGATAGGTGGGCCCGCAGTGATCATGTTGATACTTAGGACTCGGTTAGTCTATTCTGGACCCTTCATTCGCGCAGGAGAAAATGGACGCTCGTGATTGTTCAAACCCTAATTAGGGTTTGCCTTACGTGTGTCATACCCAGTTTGGGCGCACAAATCAAGACGACCAACCATAGTTGGTCCCGACCGATCGATCAGGTATGTGGCGGGCCCCGATGTTTGTGTTGACATGCTGGGGGCCCTTTGAATCTACATCTACACCCTCCATCTATGCCCGAGAAGATGGATGGTTGAGACCCATTTTGAGATACATGTAATGTGCCGCAAACCCTAATTTAGGGTTTTCCGTCTATAATGCTTTGGCTTGGGCCAGCTTTGGCAAGCTATGCCACCCCTTAGGGGAGGCCGAGGCCATGCGGGGCCCGCGTTAGGTCGGTGGTGTATATTCCAATACCTACTTGGGGTCATGGATTTAATCTAAGCCATCCAATCATGCCGGTGAAGTTGGATGGTCGTGATCGTTCTTCGAGGACCGATATGGTGGTCCTGTGTTCAAATATGCTCAATCGGGCTAGTATAACACACCGAGAGTTGTGCTTTGTATGGGTATTTCATACATGCTTCATTATTAATGCTTGGAGATTCGTGTTGCTCACGAGAACAACACTCGGTCGTCATGCCGCACCTGGTAATGAATACATGAAATACAAATTTGGATATGCATTAATTAATAATCTTGTAAATTCACGAGGGTATATGGGATTGTTGCTACATGCTCCAACCTGGATGAATTTTGTGTATTTAATTCACGGAATCATCGGGATTGTTGTCGCATGCTCTATTCTAGGTGAATTAGTAAAGTGAAGAAGTATTCATCACTTATCAATGGCTTTATCTTTTGCAAGATGTTAGCGCATAATTTTGGCTTTTACAATTTTAGGCCTTAAATGAAAATCCACCATCAACATTAAGTCCCCTGCCTAGCACGTAATGGTTACACCATTGTGGGGTAGGCATGAGATGGTTACAGTTAAAGACAAAGCTTATGAGACAAAGTTAGATATTACCAGGAGAGACGGGTCATCCTGTCCTTGGAGCATGTCACGTTCAAGAGGCGTCCAGGCGAGTGTTCCCTAGCATGATGTCGGTCTTGCCTCGATTCGATTGGCTATTACGCCCTGTTTCGTTCGTCGGGGTTCTGCACTGCTTGATCGAACGTGGGCTTGATGTGCCTGTTTTGGTTAATCGTGGGTCCGGTGCGTGCGCTTGATCAAGCGTGGGACCCGATGTAAGCATGCTTGATTCGAACATGGACAGATGTGCATGCTTCGATCAAACACGGAGACCACCGTGTACATGTTTCAAACGTCGGCCATGTCCTGTGCCTACTTTGACCGTACGGTTGATGTACTTGCTCGAGTGTTATCTTGCTACTTCGACCAAACACCGACCCAACTAGCTTGACTAAACACCGGACTTGATTGCTTTGACCAAACACCGGCCTTGATGTTTGCTTTGCTCGAACGTGGGACCCGATGTGAGCAAGCTTGTTTTTTAAAAAATGAACCTTGTGTGCTCAAATGTAAATGTGGGTCCTGTAGAAAGCGTTGAAGCAGCTTCTTGAGCAGGCCCGGGAGAGCGTTGAAGTGTTAGAGCTGAAACGCCTTCTTCTGGAGAGAGAGAGCTTTGATTGGGGACGGTTGTATGCTCGCTCGACCAATCTAGGGTGGGATCAAGTGGGACCCGCCGCGTGCCCGAGTGAACGTCGACCCCGTGTTTCGACCGAAACCGGCCTCCCTGCGTGCTTTGTTTTATTCGAATACCGGCCTTGTGACTTTGATGAATGCCGGACTTGAAACTTGAGCAATCTTGGACTTGTGACTTGATCAATCCGGACTTGTGACTTGATCAACAGGACTTGAAACTTGAGCAATACCGGACTGGTGACTTGAGCAACACTGGGACTTGTGACTTGATCAATACTGGACTTGTGACTTGATCAACACCGGACTTGTGACTTGATCAACACCGGACTTGATACTTGAGCAATACCGGACTTGTGACTTGATCAACACCGGACTTGTGACTTGATCAACACCGGACTTGAGACTTGAGCAATCTAGGACTTGTGACTTGATCAACACCGGACTTGAGACTTGATCAACACCGGACTTGAGACTTGAGAAATACCGGACTTGTGACTTGATCAACAGGACTTGAGACTTGATCAACACCGGACTTGAGACTTGAGCAATCTAGGACTTGTGACTTGATCAATAGGACTTGTGACTTGATCAACACCGGACTTGAGACTTGATCAACACCGGACTTGAGACTTGAGCAATCCGGACTTGTGACTTGATCAATACGGACTTGAAACTTGATCAATCCGGTGTTTGGACCCAATACCAGCCTTGTGTACTCCAACGTGAATGTGTGTTACGTCGTGTGTGATTACACATCTCACGCATTTTTATACAAGTCTTGACTCATGTCTTTTATTGTAGAATGAAGAAAAGAATTCTGTTAAGATGTCTTCAGGGATAATCTTTGGTGCCAAGTCGGGAGGTGTTGACATTTAAAGATATCTTAGAACATTAATGATGAGTTGTTCACCGTGCCCTTTCAACTATATGAAAATATCCGTTCCACAAGATAACCCTTCTCCTATCGACTTCAAGGTTTTTCATGCTACCGGGCCCTCATGAAGGATGGGTGAGACGTATGTTGAGAAATGAGTACATCAAAGATAACTTGACCGAAGAGCAGATTATTGATGTAGCTTGAGTGTTGAAACGGCTCGAGAGGATGTTAAAGTGGTTTCGGTGCGAACGTTGAGGTGGATCCACGGAGAGAGTGTTGAAGAAGGATTCCAAGCGAACGTGGGTCCGAGGAGAGAGAGCGTTAAGGCGCTCTTGAATAGACCATTGAAGCGACTTCGCTAGAGGGAGCGTTGAAGTGTTTCCCTCTTCAATTCGATTTACCCTGCGAATTCCATGCTTCTTGGTGACCATCTCTCTCATGTTGAAGAATTCCTTGACTGACGGTGAAGGAATTTCATGCTGAGCCTCAGTCCCCAAGCGTGGTTTACATGGTTTGTTCGTTGTGGTTGTTGTCAAGCTAGATATGGAATATCTTGGACTTGTTTCATCATTGTGGGAGTCGTGCATGTGGTACTGGAGTTGGAGTTGACGGACGCGCGAGATGTTGTATCTCGGTGGTTTTCCTCTTTGCTTCAGTGGGAACCGCTTATGAAGGTCAAGGTTGTATACTTTGTTGGTGAGATATATGCCCCTACAAACATTATGAGGCTCTTCATTATTCTGCAGGCAGGCCTGGTTCTTTCTATCAGGGGCATATGTTGTGTAGATGAGCGTTCAACGGCTCAGGAGGATGACCAAAAGCGCGGATTCTCCAACATAGCATGATAGACATGTACCATTTGTCACGATAAAGTGACTCGCCCGGATCTTGTTCGACCACTGCCCGATAGAGTGAATCGCCTAGGATCTTGCTCGATATGACGCATGGACATCGTTATCTTCTTGAGGATGCTCCTTGAGGTATCGTCTCCGGTGGAAGATTTCCGTCATAGAGCCCGATACGTTGCACAGCATTCTTTAAACCAAATGGCAGATGGTATAATAAAAATTTCCGAGAGGAGTTCGAAAAGCTATCTTACTTGCATCATGCTCGTACATCCTTATGTGGTTGTAGCCGCTACATCCATCCATGGAGGAGAACATGCCGTGTCCATCTAGTTGCATCTACTAACATGTCGATGTTAGGTAGAGGAGGATCGTTTTTGGAGCAAAGACTGTTCAAGTCTCTCGAAGTCTATGCAAGCCCGATCTATCCATTTTCCTCGTGTCTCGAACTACAATCTGCATAGACTTGGATCCAGGTATGACATGTAGATGATGGGTGACCAATTTTCATCTAAATCCAAGCATTTCTTCATATCTCCAAGCGAATATGTCCTGGTACTCTTTGAGAAGTTCCACGAGCTTCGTGCGTTTATCCGTACACAAGGTTGAGCCGATGGAGATAGGCCTAGGAGATTCCTCAACGATTTCAATCTCATCGGTTGTGGAGTTGGTGCCATCTTGCACTGTTGTGGAGCATCTAGCACTAGTTCTTGTGGTTCGTTCTTGCCATTGTAGCATTCCGTTGGGTGGAGAGATCGGTAACAGTCTCCCCCCGCTAATTGATAATGGCGGTGTCGGTATAACGTTTTCCCTTTCTGGTCACGACTACCATAAAAGTTCGTTCCTCTTCGTGTGAACATGGGCCGTGGCCTCACAGGATGGAGAATAATGCTTCGTCAGCAAAGATGCATCGTGGGTTTTAGCCCTCAATGATGCAAGCCGGTCTTCTTCCTGAATTGACGCCCACGTGGGGAGTGGGACACAACGAACTTGTCGATTCTTTCGCGGAGCCCCCGTAATGTCTTTGGTTTGGTTTCCTCGAAGTCCGTCATTGTGGTAGGCTTCGCACGACCTTGCACGGGAGAACCTTGGATGTCCCGAGAGTCTTGAGAGTAATCACATTCGAAGACGCTCATGTGTAGATAAGGGTCGTCTTGAACTCGAATCCTTGATGCGTGCGGTGACATGTAGGCACCTGGCCGTGACCTTCCTCTCAAGTTGATTGCAAGAAACGTCTCCGCGCGCCGATTCTTCGAGAGGTGTGAAAGTTCGCATAAACTTTCCACTAGAGAAACCGCTTCCCGATCCACCACCTCCGGTTCATAGTGAAACTATTGACTTGAGGAGGATCGTTGTGAGGATCACCCCTCGTGTAGGGTCTCCATAACAGACCGCTCATATCCGATATCGCTTCTTTGATCAGGTCCATGGAGGTCCGCGCCGCCGAAGTACCTTCTCCGGTGCGTTGAATGTGTTCCTTTTTGCTCCAGGGGCCGTAGCGGCTCTTGTGGTAATCGATCGATTAATGTCTTAACAAAAGTGAGTACCTCTTTCCCGAGTTGCGGCCATATCCGTTTGAGTCTTAGCAAGAACTTCCCGCTTCTCCATCAAGTCCGCAATGGTAATGGGGGATGGTCCTCCTCGTCCTTCCTAGCCTCCTCGTCCCGATAAAGGAGTGAAGTTGTTGCTCCGGTGACTACCAAGAGGTGTTATACTTGATGAGATTAGGGATTCATGGGCCGCCTCGGCTCGGTGACGGGAGGTGTTACACTTACATCGGAACATCTCCCGCTACGCCGGCACCGTGGTAGAAGTGACGTCTCCATAAGATGTATTGACCACGGTAGCTCCACCGACGTGTACATCGACACCGGAGTGTTATCCATACTAGCTCCATCAATTGATTGCCGATCCGGACACGAGTTCTACCATCTTGAAATGGATTGATGATTGAATTGGTCCTAAGATCTACCCTTTTCGAAATTGATAAAATTGAATCGGATTTTGAAGAAATTGACTTTACAACCGAGATATTAACCTCCCATTTGTGGTCGCCAATTGTTTATGGGTGAAAACTATTTCGCTTAGGTTTTGGTAATTTGGGGTGTGTGGATGAGAAATGAGTCTAAACCTTAAACAAATGCACCGCACGGAGTGCTTGTAGATTCGAGAAATCAATCAGGCAAATCCGGCCTAAACCAAGAAATGGTCGTTCCGGACTTGTTTTGGTCACAAAGTGAAGGAGATGGGGTTGATCTTAGGGAGGGAAGCGAAGAAGGTGTTGGCTATGTATGACTTGTATCGGTAAAAAGCCGAACCGGCTGCGGAATGTAAGCTATCGGTTCCGGTGTTTGAATACGATGGTATCAACACTTGCCTCGTTGTCACGGACTTGTTCTTGTTGTTTTTTGAAAATAGGGAGGAGAACCTATTTATACAAGTCATTTGAGCCTTATTCACGTCTTTCGTGGGAAGTGGAGGAAGTGGAGTGATAGATTAATGGAGTTGTGTGTTAGTGTTACACGACCAGTCTTGCCCACTTCTCCTGTCATCTCTAACCGTCCATGACTTCTCGACACGTTCTTGTGATGGCGCGTTGCACGCCGCACGCCTAAACCGAGACCAATACCCCAAAGATGTATCCCCAGATTTGTGACATGATTGATGTCTCGAGTGTGTGGATCGTGGGACCCACAAAAGTATCATGTAATGCTAGATTGAATAACTAAGTTATTTAGGAAGTCGATACTTGTGAAGTATCGTGTGTATTCTATGTGTACCGCATCATGATGTGGTAAAGTGACGGGTGGTGATCACCATGACGCCTCACCGACCAATTAACTCGACTGAGGGTTATATAACCAAGCCGGTTGAAGTTGGACGGACGAGATGATCTTTGAGACACTTATCCGGTGATGTTGATGGAATTAGGGTTTTTGAAGAGGTGCGCAAGCATCACTCTTCATCTTGGTCGAATCCAAGCATGGGAGGTGTTTTGGAAAGGACCGACCGAGCATGTGTGTAAACGGCATGCCGGTGTACACGTCCGTACCTCACTGTCCCATGAAGGTGCGATCTAGGCCACTCAATTTGACCGGCAAAGAGGAGCGGTTGAGATCGATTTCCAATGAACTGGTGCTTTGCAAAAGCCGCGCATCATGCCAATTTTGGGCGCGCGTTCCAAGACGACCAAGCTTGGTCTGTCTTGGCCGATCAGCCCGCGTGCATACGGTAGGATGGTGTATATACATGTACTTCATCGTCCCATAGAAACGTGATCTAAGCCACTCAATTTGTCCAATAAACTTGAGCGGTGAGATCGGGTTTGTGGTTGGGAAGTGTGACCACGCCTAGCTTGGGCACGCGAATCAAGGTGTGTAGCCAAGTTTAGTCTTGGTCGATCGGGTGTGGAGATAGGTGGGCCCGTAATGATCATGTTGATACTTAGGACCTTCTTAGTCTATTCCCTGGTCCCTTCATTCAGAGAGAAAATGGACGTCGTGATTGTTCAAACCCTAATTAGGGTTTGCCGTACCGTGTGTCATACCCAGGTTGGGGGCGCACAAATCAAGACGACCAACCATAGTTGGTCCCGACCGATCGATCGGGTATGTGGCGGGCCACGGTGTTTGTGTTGACATGCTGGGGCCCTTTGAATCTACATCTACGCCTCCATCTATGCCGCAAAGATGGATGGTTGAGACTGTTTTTGAGATACATGTAATGTGCCGCAAACCCTAATTTAGGTTTTCCGTCTATACCGCTTTCGCTTGGACGGTTTGGAAAGCTATGCCACCCTTGGGGAGGCCGGCCATGCGGGCCCGCATTGGGTGGTGGGTGTATACTCAATACCGCTTGGGGTCATGGATTTAATCTAAGCCATCCAATCATGCCGGTGAAGTTGGATGGTCGTGATCGATTACGAGACCGATATGGTCACCGAGGTTCAAATATGCTCAATCGGGCTAGTATAACACACCGAGAGTTGTAGCCTCGTATGGGTATTTCATACATGCTTCATTATTAATGCTTGGAGATTCGTGTTTCTCTGCCGAGAACAACACTCAATCGTCATGCCGCACCGGTAATGAATACGAAATACAAATGGATATGCATTAATTAATAATCAGTAAATTCACGGTGGTATATGGGATTGTTCTACATGCTCCAACCCGGATGAATTTTGTGTATTTAATCCAATCTTGGGATTGTTGTCGCATGCTCTATTCTAGGTGAATTAGTAAAGTGAAGAAGTATTCATCACTTATCAATGGCTTTATCTTTTGCAAGATGTTAGCGCATAATTTTGGCTTTTACAATTTCAGCCTTAAATGAAAATCCACCATCAACAGCAGTATATACCAAATAGAGAGGGTCGTTTTATCATTTTGAAGCCACCTTAAATTCTTTCCTTTCTTGTGGCCTATCAATTTGGGTAGGTGGTCTACCCTTCGGCGACCTCTTAGGTGGTTCTTCAACCGGTACCATATGGGGGTTAGAAGCGAGTATCAAGTAGTGCACCAAGACTTGTCATCCCAAACTATTTTTCTTCTCGTCTTTCTTGATTATTTGTTTTCCTATATCCGTGTCTATAAAGGAATCGGTTGGAGCTTCATTTGAGGGTGGTGTGAAAGTAAGTTACTTCCAAAACGAATCAATAATCTTAAACGAAATTCCTTCGTGGTACCTAACATCCAAATAAAACTATTATCCTTTAACCGATCTAGAAAACCTCACGCCAACGTGAAACATTGTTTATCCAAAGTGTGGAAAGCAATGTAAAATAACGACATGTTATACTTGTTTTTCTTGTAAATACAATCTATTAACAAAACTTGATAGAAGCATTGGGTCAATTTGGTCATCTCCGGACACGCCAAGAAAACACGA
>JAJJWW010011009.1:0-92638 GCA_023531295.1 Papaver armeniacum
CAAATTAGTGTTAACTGATTTTTAAGATTTGTGTTTAGTAAAGGGTAAAACAGTCGTTTCAATATCGGATTAATACGCCCCTCAAAAAATTGGGGTGGAAATAAAATATCATGGCCCCCAATTAAAATGTCTGGCCCCCCAATCAATCCAGGCTTTTTTTTTGGGTTCTCTTATCTTGTATAACCGTATACAAGATAAGCCCCATTATTTTCTCGGTTATATAACATTTAGCATCGGAATTGTAAGCTTTGTGTAAACTTTGATATCTAAAAACTCGCTCCAATAACTACTGCATTTTTTCCATCAAGTACCCTTGTTGTTTAAACATTATTTTTATTATCTTTTTCCCACAGACCCCACATGAGACTGTACGGTCGCGATTTAGGCATTTCTTTTAACCCATCTCTCTTCTCTGTTCACATCTGTTATCGGTTTGACTCCATTAAAATCAAATAAATAAATTTTTTTTGTTTGAAAAAATCAATAGTTTAGGATCCAATTCTACTTTAGAACAAACCGATAACATTGTGTTTAACCAATTTCCATTCAAATCAATTTTGTTCACAAACCAAGATCTATCTTTAATTCTTGATAAAACTCTAAGAAAAATTAGAGAATTAATGACTGCAATTCCTCTTCATCTTCTATCAGCATCATTTCGTTCAACCTTAGGGGAAAAACTTATAATGAAAAAATAATATGTGTATTGATTTGTTATTGGGTTTTTGAGTTTTTCATAAGATTTATCAACGGAAGAAAGCATGAGTCATAATTTGAAACAGAAAGATTAAGGTGGTGGGGATGGACATGGAGATGGTGATGAAGGGGAAGGAGGTGGTGATGGGGATGGAGGTACAGCGCTAGGAAGTGGTGGACTAGCAAATTTTCTATAGCAAGCTTCGCATTTGCTTGAACCTGCAACACCAGTAGATATTTTCCATTTTTAAGGTGCTAAAACAGAAAGTAAAAATGGAAAAGAAGAAACGAAAAGGAAAGAAGAGTGAGATAATGGGGAGAACATTTTCGAGATCTGTTTTGACAACTTCGTTTTTGGGAAGAAATTTTTCATTAAAAAATTCTAAGGGTAGCATTGGAACATCAATCTTAATCTCAGAGAATAATAAATTAGTATTATTTTAATAACTGATTTCTATTTCCAATACAACTAAAGGCCGAAAATACCCCTGTTAACTTGTATACGGGTATACAAGTTAACATGACCCTTTTTTTTATGCTTGCACCAGTTTCTGGGTATGTCTGGCCTTTTCGTGACCTGTCCGTCTATTAGCGCCGCTAGCTGAATGAATCGCGCCGAAGCGGGATGATATATGCAGTGGTAGGTGAGGATGATATATGCTAATTGCAAGAGCGAGCTTGTTTGTACAAAATTCTTATAGTTACTGCGTAATAGTGGTAAAGTTCTTATGATAGCGCCAATCGAGGAGATGCTGGCACAACACCGACTGCGCTGGTTTGGGCATCTCCAGCGAAGATTGTCTGATGCCCCAGTATAAGTAGGCCGCATCAGGCGTGCTGAAGGAAGGATGCAACGCCAAGGCCGACCAAAGCTAACTTGGGACGAGTGCGTGAAGAACGACCTGAGCAACCAAAATCTTTCCAAAGCAGGCGTTGGATAGACAGACTTGGAGGGCGACAATACGCGTGGAAGAGGTGGGTTTCAGGTATGTAGACTAACAACCCTTCCCCTTTATTTCCTATTTTATTTCTTTACAACTCGATCAGAGAACACGTAAAGGCAACCCTGCAATTTCGTGAAGGGGGGGGGGGGAATCCCCCTGTAGCGCTGGGGTAGGCAAAATTGTGAAGGGGGAACACCCTGTAGCTTCTGCAACCGGGACAGAGCGTAAGTATATCCGCATTTATGGTCGAGAATTCGTAATCCCATTAACACGGTGACTACCCACACTTAGTCCAAAAACATTCACAATTGTGACACGGGTAGCGTCAAGTACTTTTGCTTGTCGCAGTGCAAGTTGTGCGAGGCTCGGACAGGCCGGCGTAAAACCCATGTTCTACTCTTAGGAGATATTCTCTAGTCGACCCGGTACTTGCTACTGGAAAAGACTTTGGATTTTGGATTTCGGATATATGTTAATTGCCAGAGCGAGCGAGCTTGCCGATATCAAATTCTTCATCATTAATTACTGCGTAAAGTCAGATTAGTTGCCTACAATTGACTGTGTACGTGTCTGCTACACAACCAACAAATCAAAAAATATTTCCCGTTTCTAGATGTTCATATATATTGACATTGGGTTTCCACATATACATTATTGTATGTTACAAATTGTAATCTTGTTTCAAATGCATCTGTTAAAAATAATAATAATAAAAAAAAAAAAAAATTATGCACAACTTGTAAGAGAATGTTCATTTAAGTCATAGTTTTCTCTTGATAGTCACATGAGACTGTTCATTATCGGCTTTAAGTCATAGTTGTCTCTTGACAGTCACAGGAGACCTAATTAGACTTCAAAATATGTGCCTTACTAGGATAGTGTTTTGACATTGTGTAGGCTCAGAAAGAAAATACTATTAGGAACATTAAGATGCAAATGGGCGATTGGCAGAGGACACCTGGGAATCCGCGCATGATATTGTAGTCCAGAATAAATCATCTCCTACTCCTCCCCCGTGGAAGTTGAAAGAAATGAGATCTGAGTTCTAGTTTGCAGAGAGTTGCAGGAAAAAAACTCTGAGAGAGAGGTTTTCTTAATCGAAAGTTGTGTTTTAGAATGACAAATTGTCGGTCTATTTATATCTACAAAACCTAAACTCAAGTCGATGAGGGATACGATAACTATTGATCGCTGTCGTAAGCGACACAAATATAATTACACTTTCTTACTACTCAAAATATAAATATAGCAAGGGCAAGAAAGGATCGATCCCACAGAGAGGTCTAGGTTGTCAAATTGTTATGGTTTCCTATATAAAACACCGAGGATTTTGTGATTATAATAAACTAAATAAAACAAATAAAAACAAAGAAACAAATAAGCAAACAAATAAGATAGAAGAGATATTGGTTAAGGATTTCGTTTTCATTCACTAACATGCTTTTCACAATAACTAGAATTGATATTTAATCTCAACTTTTATCAAAGACCCTAGAATACCTTGATCGCAAGTATATCCATGCAAACCTCCTCATGTCATCAACAAACACATTAAAAGATGCGAATATGAATTCTATCTAAAGGAACAACCTAACGTGTAAAAGCACTAATCAAGTTTAATTCCCTAGATGCATTAGGTTCTATGAAATCAGGCCAATCAAAGCAATCAAACGTGGAAAGCGCACTAATTCAATTTAACAATGGTTACGATTCACATATGATCATAAGAATATATCACTACAAACTATAATCATATTATGCTACTTGTATTCAAGGAATATCACTTTTGCGTATAATAAACCCTAAACTAGCAATAGATGTGATTAGAAGTTCTACCAATTTGCAACTTGACAAAACAATCAATCAATCATAAAACAATATTTTCAGAGAATTGCAAACGATAAATATGAGACAAAACTAATATATTGAATCAAAGAATCATATTATGTGAAATCCAACTATTCCATAACCAATAATAAACTTAGGTACTCATATTCATGGAGTTCATCACAAGAAGAAAGAGAAGAAACTTCATGGTGTAAAACCCTAGAATAAAGTAGAAGAGATAATAATAAAACGTGCTCTCCAAAAATTGTAGAAGTCTTCCCTTTTGTAGTCTTTTTCTCCTTCCAAAACTAGGTTTTGTCTTCAAAGTCCATTAGTTGGAAATTCACCCGGCCCACGAGAGAGAGAAACCGTGTAGAAATTTTGTCCCAAAAATCGTCGCAGGAATTCAGTATTGTGGCGGAATCCGCCGGAAAATCAATAGGAAAATGTCTCGGGTGGACGGCAAAGTCAAACCAGTTCACCGGTCAACGGGTCGAAGCAGTGCAGGTCAAATCGGTCGAGGTTAGCGGGTTAACTCGGTCCGATGCAGGAGTCGGGGAGAGTCACGAGTCGGACTGAGTCGGTCCGAGTCATATCATTTGAATCGGTCAGGCTAAACCATCTTGCCGAGGCTAAAGCTCTTGCATGAGCCATCACTCTAATGATGCACCATCCTTGTGCTTGAGCTACCTATCCAGCCATTATGGCCCTGCAACCTCAAACTCTTCAAGCATCCCTACTTCACTGCAAACCAACAGTCATGGCCATTAAGCCATTATGGCCTATCCAACAGTTATGGCCATGTCTGCAATCCCACATAAATCCCAGCACCATCTTCTTGCAATGCCACTGCGATTCAAACTTGGTGACCAACCATTTGACCACTCACATCCACCTACGAATTTCTAGCTGCTGCTCGGCAACACTTGCCAAGCAACACTTGCATCCCATGAGAATCACCGATTCTTTATAATGACTTCATTCCAATTCGATCCCAGGCCACAGCTCCGGCTCTTGACCGCAACTCAAACTCAAGCCACCGACCCATCTCAAGCACGTGCACATACACAACCTAAGCCCACTCTTTGCAAAACAACAGTCCATACAAGACCATGCTTCATAACTCTTTTGACATCAAGTTCACCACACAACCAACCACCAACTTTAGGCCTTCTCGAATCGAATTTGGACTCAACAACCCTGTAATTTCAATTTGCAATACATGTTTAAAGCACCAGGCACCACCTGCAAGATTGCACTTGCATCTAAATTCACAACAATGTAGAACCCGACCTCCTATTGCGCGGCTTCGCCTTTCGGCTCGCCAACATACCACAGTCCAGGCACCATCTCCTTGATGAGCTCAAACTCGAGCTGTAACCACCTATACCACATACATCAAGCCATTGAGCCATCCAGGCTCTGCTAAAACATTCCCATGCCATAACTCCATTCACAGACTTCATAATACCTGCAATCTCAACTTACCAACCAACATCGGGAGTTCTCATTCAAGTCACCACCTCAGGCCACAACACTTCTCGAGCCACTGCAAGTAATCCACAAACAACACCACAACTCGGCTCTCACTAATACCGGAATACTCAATCTGCATCTCCCTACCGGTCTTCCATCTTGCAATGCCATTGCCTAGCTGCCTTGGCTTCACCACCGAGAATCATCACCAACCTTCAAGCAACACTCAAGCACCATTCTAAACACCCAAGCCATCAATTTCAGCCCCTAAACATACATCTAAGCTGTGAATTACTCAAGCATTTGTAGACCCAGTTCTTGGTTGCTTCAAAATTCATCCCTGGCTTCAATCAATTTTTGCCAGAACCCATTGACTCAAGGCAACAGTGTGTTGTTCATCCACAAACCTCATTCTTCTATGAATCTTCTCGCCACCATTAGTTCTTTTCAAATCCATTTCGATCTCTCGATTCAACAAGCCGCAACCAACCCTAACTCCAAATTCTTCATCTGGATTCGACCTAAGCACTCCGTAAATCAAAACCCATCTGCTCAATCGACAACACCGAGACAACCCAACTTCTCTGCCTTGATTAAATCCATCATGTCTGCAACAGAACCCTAACTTCATCATCTTCCACAGCAGATTTGAATTTCTCCACCAGTACCACCTTCATCTTCTTCAATTCCTTCAATCTTCTTCTCAAATGATTCAACCAAAAACAGTACAAACCCTAGATGACAGCAGCAAACAATCGCTCTGCCATTTCAATTCATGAAAATGAAAGAATGAGAGATGAGTTTCTCTCGATTAGGGATAAGCCAAATTTGGGTGCTAATAACACACCCAGTCACTTTAATAAGGGCAACCCAGACAGCATCCCCTTAACCACAGCTGGTCTTTGTTTAGTACTCCCCCAAATAGAGTCGCCCCTTAACGCTGGCTCGGCTCCCGATAGTATTTTCCCCTGAAAAGACAATTCTGCCCTTTTCGCTCTAAATGACTCCATTGCACCTAATAAACTCAAAAGCACACATAAGATACATAATTTACAAGAAAACTCGCAAAGAAAGCATAAATACTAGATATTAAATACGGTGTATTCTACACCTATCAAATCCCCCACACTTAGACTTTGCTAGTCCTCGAGCAAATCAAACAAAATAAATTCAAAAAGATACATACAACTCCGTGTCGTCGAGGCTACGGTTAATTTTAGCATAAATAACAAGCCTTTAAACCCCTAGGTGTCCCTAGTGGACGAGTTATAGTCTCGTGAAGGTTTACTAGAGATATACCTACAAAACCTATATTTCAAACTCCGTCTATTTATGACAAATCAATGAACGAATCCAAAATGACTACAGGAGGAGGTACCTTGCAAATTCAATTCAATTATTAGTAAATAAACTCTAATTAGATAGTCGAACAAGCCACAATACTCGGAAACTAACAAACCACAATCACAATGAAAAGATTAAGAAGATGGATATAGATGTAGATGTTGGCGAATATTCACAAGTGTTCGATGTTTCCCATATCTCTGTCTCGAAGGTCATTTGCTAAGATGAACCTAATCCTATTGGATTGAGCTACTTAGTGTTGAATGCTACATCAAATCAATTGGCATATACAAGGGAACCAAAAGTGACTTTATTCAACACAATAATATTTTCTTTTTTTTTTTTTATATGATTGGATCAAACTGGATCCAATTTCTTTTTTTTTTTTTTTTTTTTTTTTTTTAGACGGCATGATTAGATCTTTTGGATCCAAGCGCATACTTCTTGTCAGCAAGTACATGATAGTTGCCTTGGATCCTGCATTCCACGCTTGTTTAGGCGACGGAGACAGGGACTACGTTTCACACATACTGCTATTCCCAAGTGTCTTTTTATTCCGTTTTGGTCTAATTGGTCGGTCCTTTTTTTTTTCTTTTTTTTTCTTTTTCAATTCAATTTTTTTTCTCTTTTTCTAGTAACTCAATCACTCTATTTCATCCTAGCAGTAATAACACGTCGATTTTTAGTGACCCACCAAAGCACTTATAGAACAATAGATAAATATGGAAAAATAAAAATAGAATGTGATATGGTGATATTCCGAGATATGGTAACAACTATCATGGTAATTTGTGATTTCTGAGCTATATTCTTCCCTTTTAGTTAATTGGTTCCTCAACTCCTGCATTCAAAATGGTTCCATCCACTAATGGTGTCAAAAACAAACTATACAAACATATAAATGCTCCCCCACACTTAAACTTCACATTGTCCTCAATGTGTAAAACCGAAAGTTCTGAATTCTGACATAACAGCAGATAAAACGCAAAAACTGTGCAAATTGGTAAGGAATTTGGAAAAACTCCATTTCACAAAAGTTGTTCACCTACGTGTTTTCTACACAGTGTCAAAATTTCACAGTGTTTCGATAAACGGTCTGACAGTTATGGTCTCTGGAATGAACTACGCGCAGTCTGAAATTTTCTGACGAAAAGGTATTCGTCATAATTCTCTTCTAAGATAGATTACGGACTCAATGAAATTAAACATAGGGATGCAAATATGATATCAAAACAGTAAAAATTAAATAAACGAAACAAAAATAAAAAGCAAAAGGATAAGAGATACAAAACCGGTGGGTTGCCTCCCACTTAGCGCTTGTTTTAAAGTCGACGGCCCGACCTAGCTTCTTGTAAGATTCATTCCCCATACACCAATAATCGGAAAAGTTGGGGATCCACCCATAGCACCTGTTTTGCAAACACTAGCTTCACACAAATATTAGTACAATAAAGCAAAAGTGAAGCTATGAACCGATAAAAGCTTCCCCCACACTTATTCTTGTCCACACTTGAAAGTGCATAAAGAATATAGAAACCAGGGACTTCCACGGTTTCTTGTTCCATAACCTGCATAGTATGAGAATCAAGTATCTCTAATGGAGGAAATCGAGAAACAAAGTCAGTCAATAATGTTCTCGAAGCACATACATTCAAACCAATAAGAGGTAAAGGAGAAGAAATAATAGGCAAAGGGTTAGATAAACCTTGCACAATCTCTTGTATTACGGAATCCTCTTCATCCTTGAAAAATTCAAGTGAATTATGCACCTCTTTTATATCATGGTCCTCTATCAAACCTTGCAACCATTCTTCGTCCGTTTCTGCCTTAACCCAAGTCTCGACATAAACATCATCATTACAATCATATGCAAGCTCAATTGGGTCTTCCACAATATTGGTCAAAACCGTCTCATTCTCAACATATTCCTCCTTTTTGTTGTAAGGCACATACTCTTTTGTGGATCCAAATTTTATAATAAGAAACTTTTTTAGAACACTCGAAAATGCATCATCCTCAAGCTCCACCCTTTGAATAGGCTCTTGATCATTATTAAGATCAATGCTTGAGTAATCTACACAAGTGTCGACATATTCCTCTTCATCTTCATCTTGATCCCAAAAAGACTCCTCGGAGATGTCACCATGAGTTGTTTCAAGCAATGTATCATAATCACCGTCACTATCATAGTCAACATAAGATTGGTCCTCGCTGAATTTAGTGTTGCTAATCTCTAACTCATCCTTTTGAATAGGTGAATGATCATTATTACGATCAAGAGTTGAGGTAACTACACAATTATCCACGAAAGTGTCCAAGGATTGGCCTTTTTCAACATTAGCATCAATCAAATATTCATCACAAACCATATGCACATTAGAATTATCCATATCTTCCTTGTATTGATCAATGTCTCTTCGCAAGATAGTCATACCTTCACGAAGTTCTTGGAGTTGCTCGTTTGTAGTCTCTTTAGCTTTTCGAAATTCCTCTTGTAAAAGGTGGAAACTTTGTCTATAAAATTAGAGACTTTTTGTTCAAGAGCATAAGAATCCTCCCATCCTTGTTGTTGTTCACACACATACTCACCATAAGGTTGTTGAGGAAAACCACAAGGTTCCATGGAATATTGGTCATAACCAATGAATTGGTTTTGATTATACCCATGGAATTGGTAGTTATCATATTGTTGAGGTTGTTGAAAACCGTATCCATCGTTCCAATATGCTCCTTCCATAGAAATTAGCACCTGAAATAAGATTCTCAAACCAAGGTTAAAAACCAGAAAATAGGAAAAAATAAAACAAAAACTAAATACAAAAATAAGAAACCAAAAACAATTAACAACCGCTGCCTCCCCGGCAACGGCGCCAAAATTTGATCGCTGTCGTAAGCGACACAAATATAATTACACTTTCTTACTACTCAAACTATAAATATAGCAAGGGCAAGAAAGGATCGATCCTGAGAGAGGTCTAGGTTGTCAAATTGTTATGGTTTCCTATATAAAACACCGAGGATTTTGTGATTATAATAAACTAAATAAAACAAATAAAAACAAAGAAACAAATAAGCAAACAAATAAGATAGAAGAGATATTGGTTAAGGATTTCGTTTTCATTCACTAACATGCTTTTCACAATAACTAGAATTGATATTTAATCTCAACTTTTATCAAAGACCCTAGAATACCTTGATCGCAAGTATATCCCCATAAACCTCCTCATGTCATCAACAAACACATTAAAAGATGCGAATATGAATTCTATCTAAAGGAACAACCTAACGTGTAAAAGCACTAATCAAGTTTAATTCCCTAGATGCATTAGGTTCTATGAAATCAGGCCAATCAAAGCAATCGAACGTGGAAAGCGCACTAATTCAATTTAACAATGGTTACGATTCACATATGATCATAAGAATATATCACTACAAACTATAATCATATTATGCTACTTGTATTCAAGGAATATCACTTTTGCGTATAATAAACCCTAAACTAGCAATAGATGTGATTAGAAGTTCTACCAATTTGCAACTTGACAAAACAATCAATCAATCATAAAACAATATTTTCAGAGAATTGCAAACGATAAATATGAGACAAAACTAATATATTGAATCAAAGAATCATATTATGTGAAATCCAACTATTCCATAACCAATAATAAACTTAGGTACTCATATTCATGGAGTTCATCACAAGAAGAAAGAGAAGAAACTTCATGGTGTAAAACCCTAGAATAAAGTAGAAGAGATAATAATAAAACGTGCTCTCCAAAAATTGTAGAAGTCTTCCCTTTTGTAGTCTTTTTCTCCTTCCAAAACTAGGTTTTGTCTTCAAAGTCCATTAGTTGGAAATTCACCCGGCCCACGAGAGAGAGAAACCCGTGTAGAAATTTTGTCCCAAAAATCGTCGCCGGAATTCTGGTATTGTGGCCGGAATCCGCCGGAATCGTCGCCGGAAAATGTCTCAGGTGACCGGCAAAGTCAAACCGGTCACCGGTCAACGGGTCAGAACGGCCGGGTCAAATCGGTCAAGGTTAGCGGGTTAACTCAGTCCAGTACCGAGTCAGGGAGAGTCACAGAGTCAGACCTGAGTCAGGTCTGAGTCATATCAGCTGAATCAGGTCAGGCTAAACCATCTTGCCAGGCTAAAGCTCTTGCATGAGCCATCACTCTAATGATGCACCATCCTTGTGCTTCAGAGCTACCTATCCAGCCATTATGGCCCTGCAACCTCAAACTCTTCAAGCATCCCTACTTCACTGCAAACCAACAGTCATGGCCATTAAGCCATTATGGCCTATCCAACAGTTATGGCCATGTCTGCAATCCCACATAAATCCCAGAGACCATCTTCTTGCAATGCCACTGCGATTCAAACTTGGTGACCAACCATTTCGGCCACTCACATCCACCTCTGAATTTCTAAACTGCAGCTCAGGCAACACTTGCCAGCAACACTTGCATCCCATGAGAATCACCAGTTCTTTATAACAGCTTCATTCCAATTCGGTCCAGGCCACAGCTCCAGCTCTTGACCTGCAACTCAAACTCAAGCCACTGACCCATCTCAAGCACAGCTGCACATACACAACCTAAGCCCACTCACTGCAAAACAACAGTCCATACAAGACCATGCTTCATAACCTGCACCAGCATCAAGTTCACCACACAGCCAACCACCAACTTTAGGCCTTCTCGAATCTGAATTTGGACTCAACAACCCTGTAATTCCAGCTGCAATACATGTTTACCAGCACCAGGCACCACCTGCAAGATTGCACTTGCATCTAAATTCACAACAATGTAGAACCAGCCTCCTATTGCGCAGCTTCAGCAACTCAGCTCTGCCAACATACCACAGTCCAGGCACCATCTCCTTGATGAGCTCAAACCTGAGCTGTAACCACCTATACCACATACATCAAGCCATTGAGCCATCCAGGCTCTGCTAAAACATTCCCATGCCATAACTCCATTCACAGCTTCATAATACCCTGCAATCTCAGCTTACCAACCAACATCAGGAGTTCTCATTCAAGTCACCACCTCAGGCCACAACACTTCTGAGCCACTGCAAGTAATCCACAGCAACACCACAACTCAGCTCTCACTAATACCTGGAATACTCAATCTGCATCTCCCTGCCAGTCTTCCATCTTGCAATGCCATTGCCTAGCTGCCTTGGCTTCACCACCAGAATCATCACCAACCTTCAAGCAACACTCAGCACCATTCTAAACACCCAAGCCATCAATTTCAGCCCCTAAACATACATCTAAGCTGTGAATTACTCAAGCATTTGTAGACCCCAGTTCTTGGTTGCTTCAAAATTCATCCCTGGCTTCAATCAATTTTTGCCAGAACCCATTGACTCAAGGCAACAGTGTGTTGTTCATCCACAAACCTCATTCTTCTATGAATCTTCTCGCCACCATTCCGTTCTTTTCAAATCCATTTCAGTCTCTCGATTCAACAGCCGCAACCAACCCTAACTCCAAATTCTTCATCTGGATTCGACCTAAGCACTCCGTAAATCAAAACCCATCTGCTCAATCGACAACACCGAGACAACCCAACTTCTCTGCCTTGATTAAATCCATCATGTCTGCAACAGAACCCTAACTTCATCATCTTCCACAAGCAGATGAATTTCTCCACACAGTACCACCTTCATCTTCTTCAATTCCTTCAATCTTCTTCTCAAATGATTCAACCAAAAACAGTACAAACCCTAGATGACAGCAGCAAACAATCGCTCTGCCATTTCAATTCATGAAAATGAAAGAATGAGAGATGAGTTTCTCTCGATTAGGGATAAGCCAAATTTGGGTGCTAATAACACACCCAGTCACTTTAATAAGGGCAACCCAGACAGCATCCCCTTAACCACAGCTGGTCTTTGTTTAGTACTCCCCCAAATAGAGTCGCCCCTTAACGCTGGCTCGGCTCCCGATAGTATTTTCCCCTGAAAAGACAATTCTGCCCTTTTCGCTCTAAATGACTCCATTGCACCTAATAAACTCAAAAGCACACATAAGATACATAATTTACAAGAAAACTCGCAAAGAAAGCATAAATACTAGATATTAAATACGGTGTATTCTACACCTATCAACTATCTCACCCGTTATCCAAAGAATAACTAATGATCGATCGATGAGTTGACTCCTTGTGACTAACTATTCTCTTTCTGACTAATTTTAATCAACTATTATCCTTCGGTGTGAGTAGGTTGATAATCATACTGTTAGAGCATTGCTCGGTTGAACCCACTAAGCGTTGGTATGTCAAGGTTGGTTGTCATATTTTAGTATCAAAACTCAATTAAAGTCGCCTGATTAAATGTACTAGAGTCAACTTCGTTTAGGTTAGACTATAAAGTCTAGGAATGTTGAGACATACAAGTATTACCTTGAAGACCTGAAGATCGTGAAGACGTATCGACTACAACGAAGACATCATCCTTCCACTTGAGGTATAATGATACTGACTTGACTTGATTCTATTCCAATCGTTGCATTCAAGTCGTTTAAGATTGAAAACATAACATGCGAGGTTATATTTAATACTCTAGTATTATACTTGGTCATTTTATTATGATCAAAGTGTCAAGGAAGAATATTTGATTACAAAGTATAACGTTTATCTTTTGAACTTCGTAAAAGTGACATTGGCATAATCTGTGTAACTTGTTACTTGATTGTGTATTGCATATAGGTCTGATTTCATCCTAGGAAACTATGTTTGATTACATATGTTTAATGGAAGTACATATACGAAACTTATTTCGTAATCGAAAGGAAATCAATAGGCTGTTTGGTCCGGTTTTCATTGAAGAACAATTGGATGACCGATTCGAACCTAGGTAATATCTTTGGTAGAACCGATCTTGACTTATGTTGAGATTATGGTAGAACCAATCTTTACCTAGTTTCGGATACACGATAGAACCGATCTTGACTTATGTTGAGAGTCTTGGTAGAACCGATCCTTACCTATTTGGGATACATGGTAGAACCGATCTTAATTATTGTTGAGAGTCATGGTAGAACCGATCCTTACCTATATTGGGATACTTGGTAGAACCGATCCTAGCTTTTATTGGGAGTCATGGTGGAACCGATCCCTACCTATATTTGGAGACTTGGTAGAACGGATCTTAACCTATGTTAGGAGTCATGGTAGAACCGGTCCCAAGAGAAAAACTGATCATTCATATTCACACATTACTTTACGGTTTTGTGTGAGTTTGGAATTAGGGTTTAATAAATAGGAAAGTTCTTGATGTTGACATAATTTGGACATGAATACAATTATTATCTTTTACTGTCCAAAGATATTCCTTGATATTTAAGGTGATCCCAATCCGAAATATTGAGAATCTTTGAATTAAGATTTTTCAATTATATGCTTTTGATTTCCCATCAAATCAAAACATATCTCTTGGAAAGTTATATTAGTTAAGTGCTAAACTAATATTATATATTTTCTAATGAGAGATTTCGGAATTACAGGTTGGATATTGATTGGAAATACAAAACCGAAATTAGGTACTTATTGCATATCTTGAGAATATTTTCAGTTTTGGAATTTTCTTGTTGTCCAAACAACCTTGGTCTATAGATAGTTGAGTTTACATTTGTTCCAAACTATCCTAAGAGCCAGGCAAACTTCATTCGTTTTGTTTCTGATGGAGCTGTCTATCTGGAGAGGAAAGTACCCTAATTAGGTGAAATATCTTACGACCGCTCGTTTAAAGAATTATGTAGGATGAAGAAGCTCTACGAGTACCGTTGGTGGGAAACTAGATAATTGCATTGTTATTTTAGTTTCCGATTATTGATTTGATTGACTAATGGTTGTTGAAACTTTGATTGCACCTATTTTGATTATTCTTGAGAGCCTTCTCTTTTGACATAAAGGTCACACAAACTAGATCATCCATTGTTAATGGACTCCGTTCTGTTTGTGATCAATCATAAGTGGATTCAAGTTTGTGGTGTACATGTACATAAAAAGGCAATTGAAGATTTGAAGACAAAAAGATTTTTTTCTTATTGGTTTTCGTATCTCGTGATTTGTGCAATTGATCGGCTGTGATCCGACTTAGATCTGGTTTATCTTTGATAGATTTGATCATATATGTAAGGACCCTCAAGCTCGTTGATAGGTGTAGAATACACCGTATTTACTATCTAGAGTTTATGCTTTCTTTGCTATTTTTCGTGTGAATTAGGTATTTTATGTTTGCTTTTGAGTTATCAGGTACGCTGGAGTCGCACGGAGGAAAAGAAGAAGGAATTATCCAAATTGAGCCAAAGGGCGAAATTGTCATCTCACAGGCAAGTGATATATGGAGCTGACCCAAGGTTAAGGGACAACTTTCTTTTGGAGAGGTATTAAATGACGGCCAGCAAATGTTAAGGGGCTACCAGCTGGGTACCCCTTATCTGCTTCACCTGGGTGGTTATGTCCAACCTACTTTCTTACACCGCACCCAAAATCAGAGAATTGATTTCTCAATCATTTTCCCATCTGGATTTAGAAATAGAGAGAAGAAGAGAGATGGCTGCCGTTTTACTCATCAAATCGGTTGAAGTGGTTTCAATGAAGATTCAGTTGAGCAACTAGAGACGAAGGGGGTTTTGGATTCATGAAGCAGAGAGAAATGGATTTATAGAAATGGTTTGCAGAAAGGGATGAAGAAGCTAGGAGGTGCAATTGGTGGCGAGAAGATCCAGAGAAGAATGAGGGTTTGAATCTGACTCTGCTGTTGGAGGAATGAAACCAGAAATTGAGAGATGGACAAAGCTCAAGATTTGATTAGGGTGAGAATATTGACAAGATGAATCTGAGATTGAGTTATTGTTGCTGTCGATTTCAGAAATAAAGGGAGTTGGATTTGTGATGATTGCGTCTGTAATGGGGATTATCATGGAACTGGTGGTCATGAAAGTGAGCTTGACTAGATGGATCTGTTGCTTTGAGTTGAAGGAAGATGGAGCTGCTTGTATTATGCAGCTGATGTTTGAGGGTCTTGTGTTGCAGGTTTGTTTTTGGTTATGTCAGTGGTGAAAGAGTTCTGGTGTTCTCATGTGAGCAAGAAAATTGGGTTTGAGTCTCATGGATTAAGAGTGAATCGAACAAGGGTTCAGAGCAGTCAAGGCAAATTACAAGGGGATTTTAGGTTGAGGTTCTGATGATGGAGAAGGTTTGAGTTGCATGAAATGGGTGATTGGTGCTGGTATTTCAAACTGTGGTTGTAGCTGTTGCAAAGAGGAAGGAGCAGCTAAAAGTGGAGTGTGACTTTGGCTGGTGCTGGTGGATGCAGCTCAATTGAAGCTACTGGAACTGGATTGCAGGTCTGGGTCTGTGGCTGGTGTTGCTGTGTGAGAGCAGGTGCATGTGAATGTGAATGCTGAGTTACAGGTTTTGCAGGTGGTAGTTCTGGTGGAATTGAGACAGAAAAGGAGATGTTGTGATGCCAAGGGTCTGTTGTGAGTATGCAAATGGACTTAAACTGTGAGGCTGGTAATGTATGAGCCAATGTTGCAGGTGGAAGTGATGGAATGGTGTCAGTTGGCTGGACTGGAGTTGTGTGTGTGAAGTGCACTTTCTGTTGCAGTCAAGAAGAAGATAGATGACTGTGTTGCTTGTCATGAGTGTATGGGTTCACTTGGCTGATGGAAATGCTGTGTTAAGTTGATGTTGATTGTGCAGCTGGTTGTAGAGATGAAATAGATGATGGCTTGAGAGTATCAGCTGGTCAGGTGAAGAGCAGAGCACTAGGGCAGGCTGTGGCAGATGAATCTGAGCTGTTGCCCTGTGAATTGGGTCTTGATATGTGATGGTGGAGGTTATGGATCTATGACTGAGATGATATAGCTGCCATGGAGTTAGGTTGCAGCTGAGAATTGAGTTGTTCTGAGGATGGAGTCATTATTTGTCTTCTTTGAAGTGGCCTGAGATGGAGTGGTTGCAGCTCAGGAGGTGCAAGTGGTTGCAGCTGTTGGCCTGACAATGCTTGAGATATTGGGGTTGTTAGATAGTGGTGCTGCCAGGGTTTGATGATGGACTGGTGCTGCAGTGTGGAGTTAAGTTGGTAGATATTGGTGTTGTAGTTTATGCTCAGGGGAATGTAATGATCTTGCAAGGGCCTGAGCTGAGTGATGATGCTGTTGGCTGGCATGGGTTCAGAAAGTGAGGTTGAGCTCTGGGTTATTGATAACGAGGAGTGTTGAAATGGGTGGTACAATTGGCCACTGGAATTGCAGGTGATAGGATTAGTGGTTGACCTGAGATATATAAGTTCAAGGGAGAATGGAGAAGAGCTGTGACATTAAGTTGAGCTGATGGAACAGCTGTGCTGCAGATCAAGTTGGTGATGCTTTGTAGAGGGAAAATATGGTTTGATTGAAGCTGCAGTTTTGAAGGCATAGCCCTAATGGCTGGATAGGCAGCTATGATGCACAAGGATGGTGCTTCACAGTGTCTGGCCTGGCCAAGTTAATTCAGCCTTGTCACCCAGCTGACTCAATGATCTGACTCTCTCCCTGACTCGGTACTTGACCGAGTTAACCCGCTGATCTGGACTGAGTTGATCCGCCGGTCCTGACTCGTTGACCGGTGGCCGGGTGGACTTTGCCGGCCACCTGAGATATATTTTCCGGCCGTTTTCCGGCCACAATCCCAGTTTTCCGGCGACCACTTTTGGGGCGTATTTTCTACACGGGTTTCTCCTTCTTATGGGCTTGGTGGATTCTCATCTAATGGACTTTGAAGGCTAGACCTAATTTTAGAAGTTGGAGAAAAGCTATAAAGGGAAGGTCTTCTACAACTTATGGGTGATCATATCTTATTCTTGGAATTTTGGGAGAGCCACTTTTATTTACGCTTCTAGGGTTTGGTTTTGTTCTTCTTCTTCCTTGTTTTATTATTGAATATTGATGATGATGAACTCCATAGCTATGAGTAGCTAAACATCTTATTGGTTATGGGATAAAAGTTGATTTCTCAACATGCTTTTGATTCAATGAATTAGTTTTGTCTCAGTAATTATTGTTTGTGATTCACAATTAATAGTGTTATAAGATTTGAAAACTTGTTAGGTTGAGTCCGGAATCAATCCGATTTGTGTTCATGTCTAGAGCTATATTAGGGTTTTCAATACGAAAAAGTTGTTTATCCCTGATTCTAAGTAGCATAATTGTGGTTAGTGCTTGTAGTGATACATCCTACTAGTCACAAGTGAATCATAACTTTTGTTAAAACGTTTAGTGCTTTTACACATTCGTTTGCATTGATGAGTCTTATTCCATAAAACTTAATGCTTTTAGGGAGTTAAACTTAATTGTGCTTTTACACTTTAGGTTGCTTTCTACGAAGAATTCACATATGCATCTTTTAATGTGGTTGTGATGAAAACAGGAATTAACGGGTTATACTTGCGATCAAGATATCCTAGGACTTTTAATAAATACGAGATTAAATACCAATTCTAATCATTGATGAAAATACATGTTTGTGAATGATACTATCCCGTGACCAATATCTTCTCCTTATTGATAATTCGAATTACTTACTTTGATTTTAATTACTTTTATTTGCTTAAATACAACAAACATACCTTGGGTTACTTTAGAAACTGAAATTTCATAACAACGAAAGCCTCTCTGTGGATACGAACTCTTTCTTATCGAATACTATATTTATATTTAGTTGATTGAGAAAGTGAAATTATATTTGACGGATTGACAACCGACCACTCGTCAACGCGATTAGACCAGTCATGAGACAACTAAACCGCTATTGACTCGATTAACTAGAGACGGACGTTAATTATTAGAAATTAATCTAACAGCGATCTAGATACGAAATTAGTACCACTGGATAGATCTCGAGAAGTTATGCGAAATGGACTACAAGAACGCGTCAATCGGACATCGTACGAGAAAGATATCGCACTCGGAAGTTGAGATCGAAAAGCATTTGACTCACCGTTGACCGACGAACCTTAACCTGACTTTGACCGTCGATCAATGTTGACCGGACCTTTAATCGCATGGGACCTCTGTTTTAATAGTTGGTCATCCCGTAGCTTTTTGGGTGGTTAGTAATAGTGCATATTTAATTAAGTTAGATTAATTAATAACTAATTTTACTTAGGATAGATTAATTACCTAATTATCGTTAGTTAATGACATAAATATTTTCTGTTGAAAACTTATCTCTTATTTTGTTTAAGCTGGTGCTGTTGTTTGAAGAGAGAAAGGAAGGTGAGTCATTGGGGTGTATTTGAATTAAGTTAAGAGAGTAAGAAAAACTACAGGGCAAAGTTTATGTTGAGTGTAGTTTGAGTGGGAGAATTTTAGGTAATCAAAGGAATAAAAATGAGGAGGAGAGGAAGAATTATGTTGCTAGAGAGTTAGGGGAGTGATTTATAGTACTAATATTAGTAGCAGGAAGGATTTGGAGAGTTATATAATGAAATAGAGATGATATAACCCTTAAGTTCATGTTGGTATTGAAGTTAGAACATATGGTGATGATGATGGATGTTTTGTGATGTTGATGGAAACTTAGTAAACCAATCAAGGTAATCCTTCTAATCAATTCTTATATGTAAATGATGGATTGGGTATGTGTTAGATACAAGAATAGTATAGGAACAAGTGAGTTCTTTGTATGATAATCATGATTCCATGTAATTATTGTTCTCACTTATTTATGATTTCTAGACATCCTATAGGTTGATTTGATCATGGATTATACTTGTTAATTGTAGTATTTTGAATTACCAGTCCATAGGAACTTAGTTTGTTCATCTTGGAGTCGAAATGAGTGAGTTATGTTGATTTTAGGGATTATTATGAAATCTGGAAAATACTTGTTTTTGCGGTGAGTAGCCATGTTCATGGACGATTTTAGGTACGATAGAAAGCAGATTTAGCTTGGATTAAAACTAGAAAGTTGCAGTAGAAGATGATATGTTTTGTTAGGGACAACAACTTCTTAATTTGTATAAGAAATGAATAACTTAGAGACCTCCAAAGTTAGACCCTCGTGCTGTTTACAAGGTGCCAGAGGTTGAAGATGAAGTGGGTTGACTCAGTGAGTCAATCCGAGTCAGGTGAGTTAACTCAACGTTCCAATGAGTCAGATTAGCTGATTCATGACTCAGACAGAGTCAGACCATTCGGGTCATGGGTTAGAGAAACGGATTAATGGGTCGGGTCATGGGTTGACCCGATGGGTCAGTAGATGGGTAGTGGGCTGGTTTAGTGGGCCGTGTTTGGAAATCAGGCCCATGAGTTTGGGCTTAGGGCCATAAATAGTATTTTGAGTTTTTGGACCACTTATGGTCTGACTTAGATTTCGGTTTCTTCTACAAAGTTGTAGAGTTTTTCGAAGGCTTTCCGATGATACCCAATTTGACCCTTTTTGGATAAGTAGATATTGTGTTATCCCAAAATTACTTGATACCAGGTTATAGAACCATTATTAATATTAGAACTGTTAGTCATTTGACTTAGCCTATAACTAGAGACTTGTATGATATAATGTTATGAGCCTTGTATGAGCCTTTTGGCTAAATTCTTAAAGTACTTGTGTGATTAACAATTACTCTTTATTTAACAACGATCGATTCGAAGGATGGACCAAGAGCCATTTTTCTAAACTTTCTTGAACCAACAAGATTAGGTCCCTGTTTTAGCGCATATGAACCAGAAATCCCACACTACACCCCTCACTATATTTTGTAGGTGTGGTTCGATCAATGTGATCTACATCCACGATTCTCACTATGATTGTTGAGGTTACATAAGAATTACATTTACAATCTCCATTAATGGATAATTTGTAGAGCTCTAGATCTAGTTTTAGGTGAAGAAGATGATAAAGAAAATAAAGTCTCTCTCCAAAAATATCTCTCTCCAAAATTAGCTCTCCTCTTTATATACATAGTGGATGACCACTCACATACTTACGGCTCATACTCGAGAGCTCTTGATATAATGCTACCCTCCTTCGAGACATGAGCCTTGATATGAGCTCTAACTACCTCCTCTCGAGACATTCTCTCGAGCCCTTTAATGATTTCAAGGCTCTTACCTCCTAGGGGTTTCATGGTAAGCCTTGTATGAGCCTTTTGGCGCGTGACTTGTCATCAAAACAGTGAGAACTTTGTAACCTTTTTGTAATCATTAAGTTACTTTATATGCGAACATGATAAGTCCTTACTTTTGTTAGCATGTTGTGTGTGCTTGAATGGGTATGTGGTGTGATATGCGTTGGGTGGTTTCCCGCGAAGATTGTCTGTGATTCCCCATAGCTCTTTGCTAAGTTTAGTAGGGCAATGCTACGTTGTTTGAATATTACTTAGTAGCCCGGCTTTACCCCGGATAAATAGTCTTACATTTTATTGTCTTAAGATAGTAGTCCGGCTTTACCCCGGTTGATTATTTCCTAGTAGTCCGGCTTTACCCCGGTTGATTATTATATATACTACATTTTATTTGGGGAAGTCACTCGGTGCATATCATACTTGATTGTTCAGTCTTAGTAGTTTGACTGGGTTACTATGACCTTGACTTAGGAAGAAATTCTAGGTTCATGACTGGATATGGTCATTATTTGGAGACTTCGGCCTACGAATAATGATTGGGCCTTTTGTGAACCTGCTGTGCGGGGTCAGATTATAGTAATCAAAACCTTATTATATTCTAGACTTAAATGGTGGCATTGGGTTTATGAGGCGTACTCATTCCACGATAATATCTTACGGTACCTGGATTCATGCTATCATTTGAGACTGGAGTTATTCCTAGCATCTTCTTCTCGATTGAGTGAGACGAGGTTGGGATAACATATGTTTAGGTTGTTTGATTCGTTTCTGGTAGATCCATCCGGTGGTGGATCTTTCACGGATATTGCCACTATGGACGCAATATCTGGGGATGCGAGTTGAAGCAATCTTCTGCTCTATGTTGTGTGTAAAAGATGATTATCGTTTTTCTTTAGTAGAATTGTGAAGCATGTTGGTGATTACATTAGAGTTATATGTTTCCATTGAGCACCCCTTTGGGATGATGTGCTCACTCGTTCCCACTTCAGTTTCAGAAATCAGAAGATATGATGCGCGTGAAGATAACCGTTTTCGTAGCTTAAAGCTTTTATCGATGTTAGAGATGTTTTGAATATTATATATATATATGTATATTTGTGTTAATCTGTAAAACAACACATTAACATATTTATATCACTCGAGAGACTTTCATTTCTATTATATCTGAGAGGTTGGATTTTGTTATTTTCTCTTTATGTAATTATGATTCTTAGGATCGGTAATTTAGGTTCGATGCTTCATTTAAGATGTAATCCCATTAGCTAAGCAGGTGATTAGGTTGGGGCGTCACAAGTTGGTATCAGAGCTCACTATTAGATCTTATATGGGAAACGATAGGAATAGCCAGTGCTAGTTAGTGAACTAGATTAGTTTAGAACTGGGTTGGGTTGTGAGATAAATCTTAATCACTAAAAGTTATTAATAATTAAAAGATTTATTTGATTGATTGATTTGTTTGTTTGATTGTTTGTGTATGTAATGAAGTAAAAATTGTAGGGTACACCAATAACTTTAGCTGATATAGATTGGAGAATAATTAGTTTAAAAATATGAACACGTACACAATTCAATACTAGAAAAAAATAGTGAAATTAGTATTATTGATAAATCTTTGAAAGTCACATAGAAATTTATTGAGCACCTTGACTTATACGTAGAATCAACAATAATTTATAATCACATAAATATTAATAAGATTGTTGGGATTTAATAATATTTGTAAGAATAGTAGGACATAATAGTTCAACCATCAATGTTAATAAAATATTATAATAGTAATCATAAATCATAATAAAAGTGATAATTTTGATAAGTAATGTTAGCATTTCTTAATTAGTATCATATTGAACTTAAGTCAACAAAAATCCCATTAAAGATATATAACGATAAAATAACAATTATGAGTAATTAGTTATGGGAATTTGGTAGCTTATTTACGATTAAAGTTTTATAAATTAAACTAATTATGAATTAGAGTTACATGTTTTGCGTTTAAAACAGATATGTAATATGAGATTTATTCGGTAGGATTAAGAACATGAGGTCATATAATAATGCATAAAATAAAGACTAAACTTGTTAATAATCTTATACTCAGATCCAATAAATGATTCACTAAATCACTAAGTTATGCACATGAAATGATATTTATAGTATTTGAGTGGTTAGTACAAAGTTAAACTTAAAAAGAATAAAATTGCATGTGAATTAGATACTTATTATTAATACCCAAAATCTAAAGACTATTAAGACATTAAAATTTTATGCAGACTCAAAGTTAAATCATAATAAATTACCAACGCCAATAATTAACAAAATATAATATACAGATTCAATCTGGATAAATAAAATTTGTTATAACAATCGGTATGTGAAAGTATAATTATATTTACAAGATTAAAATTTAGTGTACCAACTGGACTAGCAACTTAAGAATAATGAGAATAATAACACAATGGATAATAGTATTCGAGTAATTAGACCAGTAACAAATTACAATAAATAATATTGGAAAAAAAAATAAAAAAATATATATGGTGTTACAACAAAGTTAAAAATATCAGATATTATAAATTGACGTAAAATCGAATTTAGATAATTATAAATTAATAATAATAACGGTAATTTAGATACTTATGATGATTAAATTGCTTAAAAATGATGGAAACTATTTATATAATTTATGAAGTAAAATTTTTAAGCTAAATCAGTTACAATAGAATTTAGAGATTAATTAGTCATAATAAGTTAGCATTTAGTTAATCCAGCACTGGGGAATAGTGAAGGTTATGTTTTCTCTGTTCGTAGGAAGGCATTGTTGGGATTGGCAAACCTTGACAGGGCAACTGCATTCAGAGAGGATCGATCATAGAAGTATGGTGTAATTTAATTTAGAAAACCAATAGACGTAAGTTCACTTAGAATGATTCGTAGGATCCTTCCTTGAAGTTAGAGACATATATCTTATCTTATAAAATAGAAATTAGTATAAGAAAAATTAGACTTCCTTATTTGATAGAATTTAAATTAGTGTAGTTGAACCTAGAGCCACAAATTTTAGTTTTTGAAAGCCACTTAGTTTGTGCTTTGTTTCTTGTTGTTTGCGCTTAGATAAAAGATATGATTATTCTTTAAGGTGGGGAGTTTTTGAAGACCAGAAGGATGTTCTGATTTTCGAGGACGAAAATGTACAAGGTGGGGAGAATGTAAGGACACTCAAGCTCGTCAACGCGATTAGACCTGTCATGAGACGACTAAACCGCTATTGACTCGATTAACTAGAGACGGACGTTAATTATTAGAAATTAATCTAACAGCGATCTAGATACGAAATTAGTACCACTGGATAGATCTCGAGAATTTATGCGAAATGGACTACAAGAACGCGTCAATCGGACATCGTACGAGAAAGATATCGCACTCGTAAGTTGAGATCGAAAAGCATTTGACTCACCGTTGACCGACGAACCTTAACCTGACTTTGACCGTCGATCAATGTTGACCGGACCTTTAATCGCATGGGACCTCTGTTTTAATAGTTGGTCATCCCGTAGCTTTTTGGGTGGTTAGTAATAGTGCATATTTAATTAAGTTAGATTAATTAATAGCTAATTTTACTTAGGATAGATTAATTACCTAATTATCGTTAGTTAATGAAATAAATATTTTCTGTTGAAAACTTATCTCTTATTTTGTTTAAGATGGTGCTGTTGTTTGAAGAGAGAAAGGAAGGTGAGTCATTGGGGTGTATTTGAATTAAGTTAAGAGAGTAAGAAAAACTACATGGCAAAGTTTATGTTGAGTGTAGTTTGAGTGGGAGAAAGAGGTTTTAGGTAATCAAAGGAATAAAAATGAGGAGGAGAGGAAGAATTATGTTGCTAGAGAGTTAGGGGAGTGATTTATAGTACTAATATTAGTAGCAGGAAGGATTTGGAGAGTTATATAATGAAATAGAGATGATATAACCCTTAAGTTCATGTTGGTATTGAAGTTAGAACATATGGTGATGATGATGGATGTTTTGTGATGTTGATGGAAACTTAGTAAACCTATCAAGGTAATCCTTCTAATCAATTCTTATATGTAAATGATGGATTGGGTATGTGTTAGATACAAGAATAGTATAGGAACAAGTGAGTTCTTTGTATGATAATCATGATTCCATGTAATTATTGTTCTCACTTATTTATGATTTCTAGACATCCTATAGGTTGATTTGATTATGGATTATACTTGTTAATTGTAGTATTTTGAATTACCAGTCCATAGGAACTTAGTTTGTTCATCTTGGAGTCGAAATGAGTGAGTTATGTTGATTTTAGGGATTATTATGAAATCTGGAAAATACTTGTTTTTGCGGTGAGTAGCCATGTTCATGGACGATTTTAGGTACGATAGAAACAGATTTAGCTTTGGATTAAAACTAGAAAGTTGCAGTAGAAGATGATATGTTTTGTTAGGGACAACAACTTCTTAATTTGTATAAGAAATGAATAACTTAGAGACCTCCAAAGTTAGACCCTCGTGCTGTTTACAAGGTGCCAGAGGTTGAAGATGAAGTGGGTTGACTCAGTGAGTCAATCCGAGTCAGGTGAGTTAACTCAACGTTCCAATGAGTCAGATTAGCTGATTCATGACTCAGACAGAGTCAGACCATTCGGGTCATGGGTTAGAGAAACGGATTAATGGGTCGGGTCATGGGTTAACCCGATGGGTCAGTAGATGGGTAGTGGGCTGGTTTAGTGGGCCGTGCCGGATCAGGCCCATGAGTTTGGGCTTAGGTCCATAAATAGTATTTTGAGTTTTTGGACCACTTATGGTCTGACTTAGATTTCGGTTTCTTCTACAAAGTCGTAGAGTTTTTCGAAGGCTTTCCGATGATACCCAATTTGACCCTTTTTTGGATAAGTAGATATTGTGTTATCCCAAAATTACTTGATACCAGGTTATAGAACCATTATTAATATTAGAACTGTTAGTCATTTGACTTAGCCTATAACTAGAGACTTGTATGATATTATGTTATGAGCCTTGTATGAGCCTTTTGGCTAAATTCTTAAAGTACTTGTGTGATTAACAATTACTCTTTATTTAACAACGATCGATTCGAAGGATGGACCAGTGGATAGGGGTTTCATGGTAAGCGTGACTTGTCATCAAAACAGGTGAGAACTTTGTAACCTTTTTGTAATCATTAAGTTACTTTATATGCGAGCATGATAAGTCCTTACTTTCTGTTAGCATGTTGTGTGTGCTTGAATGGGTATGTTGTGTGATATGCGTTGGGTGGTTCCCCGCGAAGATTGTCTGTGATTCCCCATAGCTCTTTGCTAAGTTTAGTAGGGCAATGCTACGTTGTTTGAATATTACTTAGTAGCCCGGCTTTACCCCGGATAAATAATATTACATTTTATTGTCTTAAGATAGTAGTCCGGCTTTACCCCGGTTGATTATTACCTAGTAGTCCGGCTTTACCCCGGTTGATTATTATATATACTACATTTTATTTGGGGAAGTGATGAGTGCCAAATATTGCATATTTATACACCTTTTTACTGGCATTTTACTCATCTTTTGTACTCATAAATCAGATATTATCCCAGATTCTATGTTTTCTTTGTTTTCAAGAATAAATATTTGTATTAATTAATTTTGTATGTTTAGGTACTAAATAAAGTCCGGAGAAACTGAGGAGCCAAAAGAGCGAAGAATCGGAGGCAAGTCTCTATGGAGCAGAAAGCCGAAGCCCGCGCGCGCAACAGTTGCAACCCAACAAGTAGCAACTCATCTACATACATGGGCTCGAGCTATCCATCTCCGACCCACGACCCGGATCCAAGCCCATCATTTCTGAGCCGTTGAGATCTCCCTCAGCTACATCCAACGGTCGCTGCCTCCACGCGCATCGAAGTTCGCTGCTCCCGTGCAACACCAAAATAGCCCAATTCCTCCTCAGCTGTCCAGATCTCTCCCAGCCGCATCCTACGGTCGCTTCAGCTGGCGCATCAATTTTTGATATCCCCGCTCCACAGCAAAACGCCCTACACCTATACCACCCATCGACCTAACTCATTCTCCTCTTCCTCTTCTCTTTCTTCTCCATACCCTCTGCAGAACCCATTCCGCCACCTCCTTCCCTCTCCCTGACAGAACCACCTTCGCCACCACTCCATCACCTCCTGACACACAACAACCACTGCAACAGCCGCCTTCGCCATCCCCTCCCAACTACTCTCTAGCTCTGTCTTAGCTTCTTCCCTAGGAGCTAAGTGAGAGATAGAAAGGGTTAGGTTAGGGTTAGGGTTTCGACACAGTGAGAGGAAAATCGAAGCAAGGAAAGTTCAGAGCCGATTAATCAGAGCAGAATGATTCAGAGAGTATGGGTGAGATTGGGTACGATTTAATTTCTATTTTAAAGAGAATTAGGGTTTGATATTTGGGTTTTCCTTGCATGTATAAATAGAGGAACTGTGGATGTTTAGAGGTCATGCCTGGATTAGCCAGAGCACCATTGTAGATTTAATTTCTGTTATTTGTTGTTTTTGATGTTCTAAATCAAAGTGCTAGGGTTTGAGATGAAACCCTAGCTTATCACTGTGTTTTTCATATTTCATGTATTGTTCTTGAGTGCTTAATTACTTTTAAGATAGACTTAATCTCAGCATGTTAACACTTTGCTCTCACAGTGTATGCCTTGTATGCACTGTAGTTAGAATATCTCTGTGAAGATTATGCTACAACCCAAACTCAACCAGATTGTTATTAATCCTTAGATTAGCTGTGCTTAAGATAGACAGTTAATGCTATGGAGAGATATTTTAGTTGTGATTAAGCTATCAGTCGGAGAAACTTCTTAGATATAGGGTAGATTTGACACCTCTCCCTTATCTGCCATAGAAACAAGAATAAATTCATGAGTTGAAGACATAGTGTAAGTTAAAGGTGGATTTGAAGACCCTAGTATCCCCATTGTCACTAGTTACATCTTAAGTTCACTATTTCAGTTCACTGTCACAATAACATCTCAGCCGTATCGGCAACAAAGCCCCTGTGTTACACATTACCACCTGAAATTCTGTGAAGTAAGCCCTCTTGATCAATCATAGCACCACAAGTCTCTGTGGTTCGACCAGTACTTGCCACGTCTCCGATAGACGCCGTGCACTTGCGGTTATTACTCGTAGGCTAAACATAAACATATTTCCAGGCCTACCAAGTTTTTGGCGCCGCTGCCGGGGAGTTGGCGTGTGCCCTGCTGATTATTGGCCTTGCTTAACTGATTTCCATTCCACCTTGTATATATTCTCTGCATTATTTCTTTTAGTCTTGTCATAGTGTAACTTAGCTTCCATCATTCTTTATTTTACTTCAGTTTTTGTAACTTAGCTTCCTTGTGTTATAGTTTAGTGTAGCTTGTATTGCACCTTGTAACTTACATTTGTTAACTATAGTTAGTGTAATGTCTAGCATCTCATTTGCATTTTAACTTTTTGATCTGAGTTATAAGCACCATTGCCTTGTAACTTAGTGTCAACTGCAATTCTTTTTCCCCTGTGTCGGTCAATTGACTCTCGGGCTTGTCTTTGGTATCCATTTTGATCTTCTTTGTAACATACATACTCCCGGGAACTGAAACACTCTTTGTTGAGATAGCAGTACCCCCGTGCTACTGTGAAGCAGGTGAACCAACCTGAGAGAAAGGCAGGGAGCGAGAACAACACAGCCATTGTGGCTAAACCGGTTGGTCGTTTCTCAAATTTTGTTATACTCTATACCTGCATGATCGTGTGCAAGCAGAGTACAACCCCGATTGCATGCTTGAGCCCTGCAAAACCCCGACCTTTTGCTAGCCGAGAAAGCCATAATCTATGCATGACCGAAAAGTAGTCTTGAACATCCGTTGTTGTGAACTATTATTGCCTCGATTGTATGCCCAACCCGTATGTGGTCAACTTGTGTGAATACTCGAGCATTGATTGCATGACAAAACTCGTGCTAGGTAGTGCTCACACCACGACATCTTTACTTTGGTAGGTTCTCGTGACCCGAGCTTCCATCCGCTCCGAGCCTTAGCTACAAGCCCACTGAAGTCAATCGAGATAGTTGACATCAACCAAACCTGCCGGTCTGTCTTTGTGTATTAATATTTCTATGCCTCACCTTGCATTGGTTAGTTTGGTAGTTTTGTAATTCGAGCAAGCCTTACTCGTAAACCCCCGAGCTCGCCCGTGCCTTGTGTGAGACCCTGTTGTGCTCAACTCCAACCCCCTGAAGTTGTGAGTTGAGCTTAAACTTCCATAGGGTATCTTTGTCTTGAAGCCCTTAGTCTACATTCGCCCTGTGTACTCGATCCAGCCCCTGTGTTTGTAGAGACCGAGCCGCAACCGGTTAGCCAAGTTGGCTGCATTCCCCACTTGAAATCGACCAAGCCGTTGACACACCCGAGCATGTGGAAACTTTAGGTATTGTTCATTTTGCCGGGTAATCTGCTACATTTGTAAGGTTGCATATCTATTATGTTGAACTATGAACTTGTGATGCTCTGAACTACTATGCAATTATCTGTGAGTGAGCCTGTAGCATTGGAAAGAATGTTGAGTGTCTAAGTGCTTTAGCACCTCACTTGTTGTATGCCACGCACAAGACCTGCACCTGCTGCACCTTTAGCACCTCATAACAATTTTCCTGGATGATTCTTGTGCACTGCTGTTTGTCTTTGTGATTTGCATGAACTACCCCGCGCCTGTCTTTGTGACTTGTGCTGAGCATAAACCAACCTGAGCATGAACTGCCAGTGCTGTGTCATTTTTGAGTGATTGTGTGTCTCAATGCTTTGTCTCTTTCAAGCAACATCATCTAGCACTCCTGTGTGCTAAAAATTGAGTGCCACTCTGTGCTGTGCCTTTTGATCTGTGAGTTTGCCTTGCTGTGTTCACAAGCCTGACCAAACTGTGCAGCTGCAACAACTGGGTTTTACACAACCAAAACTTTCCACAACAACTGGGCTCTGCAAAACAAACCAGCCCAATTAAACCAAACAAGCTCACCTAAACTGGGTCGCACCTAAACAGCTGAAGCCCTCAACCACTGGGCTTTGCATAACCTAGACCCATCATACCTGGGCTGAACCCTTAACGACCAAGCCCATATCATTTGAGTTGTTGGTTTGTGTCGCACACACCGAGCCCACATCATCCGGGCTGAAATACACTTATTCAATATGGGCTTAGCAAATTCAAAAAGCAACCTTTTGGGCTTACACTTAGAATAAAGTGTCATTTTCTTTTGTGGGTTGTATCTATCTGGGTTTTGCTCACATAGCTGGGTTGCACATAACCCAACTAATCCCAATAAACCAAAGAATCCCACAAAACCACAAAACCAATCAGCCCAAATAAACCAAATCCCACTTAAACCAAACCAGCCCAATTAAACCAAAACCCATTAAAACCAAAACTGAGCCCACAACAACTGGGCTTTGCATAACCTTTGGGCTGTGCATTTGCATTACTTGGGCTTAGTTTCCCTGTTTGGAGACTTCATTAGTTAACATGCTTGATACATGCTAGGCTATTTGAGTTGCTAGACCATGTCAGGATTTTGGTCTGCATCTGGGGATGGAAACAAATCCATTAGAAAGCTTGCTTACGGGCATGCCTCACAGTATGAACTCCCCACAGACCATAATGATTTTAGGGAGTATTATGAGCCTTCTCAGGGCCCTGACCTTGAATACTCATACCCTAACCATCATGAGCACATGTATCAGTCACCACAGTGGGGAGTTGAACAAATTTATACTCCCCCGACTCCTTGTTTACAATCACTAATGGAAACGCTCATGGAACAAAATGCTAGGCTTGACTTTCATACAATGCATAACCATCCATATAGCAACATGCATGATCATCCCTTCTCTAGTGAACCATGTGCACAACCATTTAATGATTATTCATATGAAACATGCATACCCACTATTGAAGACTCTCCCTCCATTGAACAATGTCACATGTTCTTAAAGATGAACCTTATTCATTTAGAAAAGAAGAATGGAAGGCAGTTCATGATAGGATGATTATTGTCCCTAATAAAGTAAATCTTGAAAATAGTGTTTCTATTCCTACTCATGCAACTAACATCGAATATGAACCTAATCTAGAGGTAAATGAGTATACTAGAAATGCTAATAGGGAAATGCATTTTTGTTATGATGATGATGATGATGAATATGATATGTTAGAAGAGCATGTGCATGCAGAAAATATGATGGCATCTTTTGGTTCAGAGACGTTAGGCGTCTCTTCTGTGAACCCTATGAATGATACTTCTTCTAACATTCATATATGTGATGTTAATTCTGAGCTTGGGTTTGTGAAATTTTTCAGTGAATGTGAGCATGCTGCACAACTTGTTTGTGACTTAGGAAAGGATGAATCTTCGTAGACACTAATATTCTTATGGACCATGATATTATTTTTGTGTCTGATTCCCTGGCCATGTCACAATATGTTGCCTCCTCTGATGAGTATGACATGGAGATTGATGAATTGTTCTATGAAGGTGAGCATGATTTACCTTCTTCTGACCTTAGGAAAGTGCATGATGGTGCAAATGATCTTATGCATGAAAACAACTTAGATGTACCTAACCTCTCTCCTAAGGCACAAATTGAAACTCTTCCACCCAACCTAGGTGTAGTTTGTAACAAAATTGCAAAACCAACTTTTCTAAGAATGCCTAATTTAGGCCTGGAACTTTGTGCTTCCCAAGTCCTCTCGGACTACTTTGCATCAAAGTATAACACTTTTAAGGAACCACAGTTGGAATATGTATATCTGCCTGTTCTTAGCAAAACTCATTTTGAGTTAGACCTTTTGCATGATGTACCTTTAAAATTGCAAGATTTTGTGCTCAAAAACACACCCGTTCACAAGTTTAGGTTTGGGGGAAACTCATTCACATATGCGGTCTTACTTGCACTCTCATTTTATATTTGTGTAAGGCTGTTGATGTTTGTATATATTTTCTATTGGGTTGATCCTCAACTCTTTAGATTGTTAGTGTATGGTGAATTTTCATTGTATATAATCCAGTAGGACTTGTTAAATTTTTCTTTCTTGAATCGGTTGAGTCTTCTTGTACATATATTGTGCTAATCCGATATGATCTCCACTGAGAATGTTGGATTCTAGCCTTGACAAATGAAGCTCTAACCGTGCTCCCGCCGACATCCGGTAATCTCTTCCCTTTTCTCTACTCAACATAGTTCTCATGGTATGTGACTGTTTAAATTCTTCCTATCTGTTGACACATTGAGGACAATGTTTGATTTAGGTTTGGGGGTGCATTTGCATTTGCATATAGAGTTTTTAGTCTTTTTAATCTTTTATTTAGGTTTGGGGGTGTCTAGGCTCTACTTCTCTATGCGTACAGCCAAACCTTCACATTTGAGTGCGGCCCAGCCTTTGTTTGATGAGTTTTTGATGACATATCTTCAGCACCTTGTCACGGGAGATGGTCCAGGCTTTGGCAAGCTTCAACAAAGGTTGGTTACTTTACCCATTCAACATGGTGGTGCAGGTGTTTATGCTATGTACGATACTATGCAATATGGGTACGTTGCATCTATTTTCTGACTATTTTGCAACAAAACAATATCTTGCGCCACTCGAGGTGTCTCGGTTTTAGTCCTAGTCTGGAGCATGCTATAAGTGCTTACAATCAAGTATGTGGTATTGCTGAATCACCACTTAGTATCCATCATGCCGCCCCCCAATCTATGCGTTCTTTGCGGCTAGATACTTTAGTGTTGTGTTGAAAGAGTTACCCATTAACTTTAATTTGTCGGCACGTGATGCTGCTCTTTGGCAATGCAACAGGATTAAACATGATCAGGATTATTTGTTGGATGTTCCTATTGAGGGTCTTAATCAGAAGATAGGTCCTAGACGGTTGGTAGCGGTTATGTGTTATAGATTGGGTATCCCACTTTTCGAAGAGGGTAGCACTTGTCCTTGTTGTGGCGAGAGACATGGATATTTTTGGAGACCACGCTCTACATTGTGTCAAAGATATTGGTATTAAGTTCCGTCATGATCTTGCTCGTGACACTTTTGTTTGACATATGTTACCGTCTTTGGTGTTCCCTTGGGGAAGGAAGTCGACTTAGGTCTCATCTCCAATCTTGGCTCGGACTTAAGACCTGCGGATATTCTAGTTCATAAGCTGGATTGATGGGCGTGATGTTTGCATGGATGTGGTCGGTGTCTCTCCCTTCACGAGGTGATGGAGTACGTGCTTTTACCCCGGGCAAGCTCTCGCTAAGGCTATTGATCGTAAACGTGTCAAATATCTTGAGAAATGCACTGAGCATGGGCTTGGACTTGGGGTCCTTGCTTTCACTACCTTAGGTGAGCTCGGTGATGACACTATCAAATTCCTTAAGAGACTCATGGAATTATATGGCTAGTAATGATGCAAATGTCAAAGTAGGAGATTTTCTTTTCCATAGGATAGGTGTTGTCATTCAAAAAGCGGTTGGGGCTAAAACTTGTTGCTAGACTCCCTTCCAATTTCTTACCACGTGATAATGTATCCGACAATTTATTTGGATTAATATAATGCCTGCATTGGCCCTTTAAAAAAAAAAAAAAAAAAATATTCAAAAACTCTTTTTGTAAAAACCTCCAACTTTTAGAGATTTTAGAGTCACTAGCATGCTTCTAGCTATGTTTACATAGAGAATCTGACCGAAATAACGAAGTTAGAAATACCGGAGAACGCAATCGGGTTTCTTAGTTGATTAGAGCGTTAAAGTTGGATTTAACCATGCCGGATGGCGAATTAGGTGTTGTTTAGATATTCGGTAGTAGAATTGTGATCACCCATAGTGGAGACTACCCATTTTACATCAAGTGAGGCACCAACCTTCAATTTTTTGCAACTTTCTAGAAAATCTGTTAGAGTGTGTGTCACCGTACATCAATTCCGGGTAGGAATGGTGAGCTACCCAACTTCGCACCAATTTCAGCACTACTTTTGATCTCTTGAGTGCTAGTTTTTGTCAATCATGAGGGTGACGTTTAAAGAAGAAAACTCCTTCTAAATATCGATTTGCAGTTAGCATCACTCTCTCTCTCAATCAACAGACCCATAGAAACACATCATCGTCAGCAAACGGAGCATCATCAGAATATTGAAAGAAAAGTTGATATAGTCCAAGGTTTACGTGCAACAAAGAAAAGAAAATAGGATGAGAATTAATGAAATTTGTGAAATCAAGACAATACAAGTTTTATCGTTTATTGTTATTTTCATTTCAGTTACAAAAAAAAATAAATAAATAAAAATAAATCAAGTTTTTGTAAAGTTCAGAAGTTCGTCATCAACAGTTGAAGACCGAAGACCGAAGATTGAAGACGTTTCTATGGTTTCTTATGAGAGAGTGATATTAATTGCCGATCGGGTGAGAAGGTAAGTGAGTACTCACATCCTTGCTAAATGGTTGATTTCCTTTCTTAGAGATCATCAGAAAAGATTCTTTTTGTCCACACCTCTGTGGAGTCTCCAGATTTTATTTCGGAAGGTTATCCTTCTTACCTACAACGTGTGCAAGATTTCTCTCTTTATTCCTGTCTGCACACATGAGAGACTAAAAAAGCGATCTTTTTGAGTGCAATTATCATAAAACCCAAATGGTGAGGCAGAAGTCGAGGCTTATGATCACAATCGAATCCGAATTCTTTCATATGGTATGGTTACTTCTCGCTCAGCACTTAAGGATGAGAATGCGTCCTTCGATAGTTCTAACTTCATGTTACTAGCATGCAGAAACTCTATGTCCTCATAGCTCCTAGGATGCTTGAGACTCTTTTACACTACGAAGTTGGAGAAGGTTTTGTGGGTACACCTCTTGTAAACCCTCACGAGACTACAACTCGTCCACTAGGGACACCTAGGGGTTTAAAGGCTTAGTGCATACGCTAAATGCATTCGAGAGACTGCGACAGGGGGGTATAGTTAGGATTTCTTCATTTCTGTTTCACTTGAGGACAAGTAAAATTCAGGTTTGGGGGTATTTGATGAGTGCCAAATATTGCATATTTATACACCTTTTTACTGGCATTTTACTCATCTTTTGTACTCATAAATCAGATATTATCCCAGATTCTGTGTTTTCTTTGTTTTCAAGAATAAATATTTGTATTAATTAATTTTATATGTTTAGGTACTAAATAAAGTCCGGAGAAACTGAGGAGCCAAAAGAGCGAAGAATCGGAGGCAAGTGTCTATGGAGCAGAAAGTCGAAGCCCGCGCGCGCAACAGTTGCAACCCAACAAGTAGCAACTCATCTACATACATGGGCTCGAGCTATCCATCTCCGACCCACGACCCGGATCCAAGCCCATCATTTCTGATCCGTTGAGATCTCCCTCAGCTACATCCAACGGTCGCTGCCTCCACGCGCATCGAAGTTCGCTGCTCCCGTGCAACACCAAAATAGCCCAATTCCTCCTCAGCTGTCCAGATCTCTCCCAGCCGCATCCTACGGTCGCTTCAGCTGGCGCATCAATTTTTGATATCCCCGCTCCACAGCAAAACGCCCTACACCTATACCACCCATCGACCTAACTCATTCTCCTCTTCCTCTTCTCTTTCTTCTCCATACCCTCTGCAGAACCCATTCCGCCACCTCCTTCCCTCTCCCTGACAGAACCACCTTCGCCACCACTCCGTCACCTCCTGACACACAATAACCACTGCAACAGCCGCCTTCGCCATCCCCTCCCAACTACTCTCTAGCTCTGTCTTAGCTTCTTCACTAGGAGCTAAGTGAGAGATAGAAAGGGTTAGGTTAGGGTTAGGGTTTCGACACGGTGAGAGGAAAATCGAAGCAAGGAAAGTTGAGCCGATTAATCGGAGCGAGAATGATTCAGAGAGTATGGGTGAGATTGGGTACGATTTAATTTCTATTTTAAAGAGAATTAGGGTTTGATATTTGGGTTTTCCTTGCATGTATAAATAGAGGAACTGTGGATGTTTAGAGGTCATGCCTGGATTAGCCAGAGCACCATTGTAGATTTAATTTCTGTTATTTGTTGTTTTTGATGTTCTAAATCAAAGTGCTAGGGTTTGAGATGAAACCCTAGCTTATCACTGTGTTTTTCATATTTCATGTATTGTTCTTGAGTGCTTAATTACTTTTAAGATAGACTTAATCTCAGCATGTTAACACTTTGCTCTCACAGTGTATGCCTTGTATGCACTGTAGTTAGAATATCTCTGTGAAGATTATGCTACAACCCAAACTCAACCAGATTGTTATTAATCCTTAGATTATCTGTGCTTAAGATAGACAGTTAATGCTATGGAGAGATATTTTAGTTGTGATTAAGCTATCGGTCGGAGAAACTTCTTAGATATAGGGTAGATTTGACACCTCTCCCTTATACGCCATAGAAACAAGAATAAATTCATGAGTTGAAGACATAGTGTAAGTTAAAGGTGGATTTGAAGACCCTAGTATCCCCATTGTCACTAGTTACATCTTAAGTTCACTATTTCGGTTCTTTGTCACAATAACATCTCAAAAAGTATCGGCAACAAAGCCCCCGTGTTACACATTACCACACCGAAATTCAGTTAAGTAAGCCCTCTTGATCAATCATAGCACCACAAGTCTCTGTGGTTCGACCCGTACTTGCCACGTCTTCGATAGACGCCGTGCACTTGCGGTTATTACATGTAGGCACATAAATAAACACCATCTTAAAGGCCTACCAGGAAGTCACTCGGTGCATATCATACTTGATTGTTCAGTCTTAGTAGTTTGACTGGGTTACTATGACCTTGACTTAGGAAGAAATTCTAGGTTCATGACTGGATATGGTCATTATTTGGAGACTTCGGCCTACGAATAATGATTGGGCCTTTTGTGAACCTGCTGTGCGGGGTCAGATTATAGTAATCAAAACCTTATTATATTCTAGACTTAAATGGTGGCATTGGGTTTATGAGGCGTACTCATTCCACGATAATATCTTACGGTACCTGGATTCATGCTATCATTTGAGACTGGAGTTATTCCTAGCATCTTCTTCTCGATTGAGTGAGACGAGGTTGGGATAACATATGTTTAGGTTGTTTGATTCGTTTCTGGTAGATCCATCCGGTGGTGGATCTTTCACGGATATTGCCACTATGGACGCAATATGTGGGGATGCGAGTTGAAGCAATCTTCGCTCTATGTTGTGTGTAAAAGATGATTATCGTTTTTCTTTAGTAGAACTGTGAAGCATGTTGGTGATTACATTAGATTTATATGTTTCCATTGAGAACCCCTTTGGGATGATGTGCTCACTCGTTCCCACTTCAGTTTCAGAAATCAGAAGATATGATGCGCGTGAAGATAACCGTTTTCGTAGCTTAAAGCTTTTATCGATGTTAGAGATGTTTTGAATATTTATATAATATTATATATATATATATATATATATATTTGTATATTTGTGTTAATCTGTAAAACAACACATTAACATATTTATATCACTCGAGAGACTTTCATTTCTATTATATCTAAGAGGTTGGATTTTGTTATTAGCTCTTTATGTAATTATGATTCTTAGGATCGGTAATCTATGTTCGATGCTTCATTTAAGATGTAATCCCATTAGCTAAGCAGGTGATTAGGTTGGGGCGTCACAATATAGTTGTTTAGATCGACAACTATCATTTGATAGTATTCTTTAATATCTAAATATGATAGTTGTGAATCCGAATCTAAGTTATTGATTTTGATTGATCTTACCCTACAAAGGAGTTTACTAGTTTAAACGGAAGAGCCTTTGTCAAAACTCAATGAATCTTTTTACCAAAAGATTATTTAAGTAGTTACCAAACAACTTTGTTCCTTTTACTGTTGGAAGACGATCAAAAGGACTTGAGTTCTTAAGACTTTACATCGGTAAAACAACTAAAGATAGTGATTTTCTATCTTGGGATTCACGTGCGTGACCAGTAGGTCGTAGACGCAGGGATACTAAGGGAACTAAGTAACTAGGGGTAGATTACTTAGTCTCAACTATACGAAGTTGGCTTTGTTCTTTTTATAACGACTTAATTCTGAGAGTATTCAAAACTGGACTAGGTCCCAGGGTTTTTTTTGCATTTGCAGTTTCCTCTTTAACAAAATCTTGTTGTTTTTCTTACTTTACTTCCGCATTATCATTGTTTTATTATAATAATAAAGTAAATTACACTTATGCGTTAAATCCTAATCACTTGATATTGATCCTATAATAAATCGGTTTTGGACCGTAATTATTATCAAGTGAATACCTTGTTGTTGTATTGTCTCGACTTTGTCCATAGAAGATCACACTTGGTATCATACTTATAGGTTAAAACGAATAAGTGTGGTGTATTTGGGTACCCTTGTTATTTCACACACACGTCGTAGACCACTAGACCAAAACCCTAAAAATATCACCCGATGTTATGATTAAGTTAGCATTTGTATGTGATATTTTGTGGTGATTTTATCCAAAATAAAGGAATACTCATGTTTTTACGTTTATGGACTGTTAAAGCATTGCTCGGTCGAACTCAAAAGTGTTTCTATATCAAGCTTATTGTCAAATTTAGTTGCCAAAATTATATCTTGATTTCTAGTCTACAATTAGTTAAGTCTCAGTCTAGGATGGTGGAGTTGAGGAACGAACCAGTCATCATTCGCGTTCTACCGTTTGAAGGCGAAGATCAACCGAAGCTTTTGGAGAACTTGATCGACAAAAGGTAAGTGAAGACTGAACCACATATTTCTCAAGTTATATTCTCCTTTCTATCCTTGAGACGATTGTCGCATAACTAATTAGACTAGGTTGCATAGACAAGAATTTGGAGTCGAGAACTAATTATTTAGTTTATGAATTTCTCGAAATACAATGACTCACCTTAATGAACATTTGTTCATACTTGATCAAATTCGGTGGAGAACAATTTATTATTCGGAACCAAATCATGATTCAAATTTTGTTACTCGCGAGAATTTCGCATGGGCAAGAATTTCATAAAACAAGGGAAGATCAGGGTCATAGAGAGGAATGGGAAGGCCAGCGAGAATCTGACCTAGCGAAATTATGATTTCCTGATCATCACAATGATGATCAGCAAATAGTTTGGCAGACAGAATGGATTTAGATTCTTGATTGCGAATGGTGGATAATATGAAACCTTTCTCTTCAAAATCTTTCTGAACTTTTTCCAGAAGACTTTCATATCTGCGACCAACTGGAGCCATTTTCAGTATGGGAATGAAGAGAAGGTTGAAGATCAAAAGAAATAAAAAGAAGAAGATTTACAGTAGCAGAAGCGGAAGTTACGGAGAGAGATTAAAGAAAAGTTGCAGAGAAAATAAGAAAGAAAGTAAAAAAGAAGAAGAAAAGAATACGAAAAGTATATATAGAGAAGGATTTTCGAAAAGATAAACACATTTAATGCGAAGAGTAGACGTGAACGGTTGAGAAATAACAGTTGAAAAAGACTTGTCAAGAAATGGATGGAGGAAAAGATACGTGTAATAAATTCTGCGTAAAAGTACAGAATCATGTCAATACAGAAAAATATGAAAAAATGAACAGCTACGACATTTTGAAAGTACTAATTCTCATGACATTCTCTCCTTCGCAGAGAATACATGAGAAGAGGAAAGATGTAGGATCAGAATATCGCAACACCAAGACCCTTGCGAAATCCATAAACGACACATTGCGAAAATGTCGCAGATGGATAATATAAATGACGCAACGGATGACGACAACTTGAACACGAGAAAGATGTGAATACCTAGCGAGATTTAGGATTGTTGCGAGATTTAACATTTGTACACTCGCGAGAATGTCGCAAGTCAGATCCGAAAATAAAGGACAGCTTAGCTGTCATCCACTATGTAATGTCCTATATAAAGAGCCGATCAGGCTTAAGAGAGGAGAGATCTTTTTCGAGTGTTGGGCAAGTTATTAAGAGAGAGAAAGTTTAGAGCGGGTTGTAAATTCTTTAGCTTATTTCTTTTCCATCTTGTAACATTTGTGAGTTTAATCAATAAAGACTATAATTGTTCATCTTAAAATGACTTGATTGTGTGAATTCTTGTGAGGGGTGTAGTGTGGGATTTCCTGCTACTACAAAGGTGGGAGGATTGCAAAAATGGGAAAATATTCTTGAAACATGTGCAAAAAAGTTGCTTATTGGAACTAGAGAACACTTTGTGGAGGAGGTAAGTTAACTCTCATCAAAAGTGTTTAGGCTAGCTCGCAAATTTATTATCTCTCCATTTGTCTTGCCCCTTGCTCCATAACTAAGAAAATTGATAAAATTTGGAGAGATTTCTTATGGTATGATGATTCTTACAAGAAAAGAACTCATAATATTAAGTGGTTTCAAAACCAAAAGAGAATGGTGATTTAACTGTTAGAAGGACTAAGCAAGTGAATTCGGATTTGCTAAAGAAATGGCGGTGGCGTTTTGGCATAGACAAAAATGATTTTTGGAGAAAGATTATGGTTGAGAAATTTGGTGAAACATACACCGGTTGGGAAACCTTCCAACCCAAAAGATCAAAAGGAGGTATTTTGTGGTTTAATATTTACAAAGAGTTAGAAGATTTCAGTAAAAATATAAAATTCAAAATTGGTGAGGGAAATGAAACAAGATTTCGTGAAGATCTTTGGCTTGGTGATGAAAAATTATGTGATATGTTTCCTTTAGCATTTAGAGCTTCAAAAACGAAAGAGTTTGTGGTGGCTAATATGTATGAAATTTATGAGTAGACAGAGAATCTCGGATACCCGAAATATTCACAAAATCAATTTTTTCTTTGGCTTCTTTCTCATGATCGGATAATGTCTGGTAAACTTTTAAGAAGACGTATGGATGCCTCTAGCAAATGTTATTTTCATGAAGAAGATAATGAAACGAGCTCGTACTTGATCTATGAATGTTTGAGATTTCGCAGATTATGGGATTACTTTGTTGAAGGGTGCCACTTTCATTGGACATATGACACTAGTATCACTACATCTGAAAAGGCTTGGAAGTTTAACTGGGGAGATGAAAGACTTAGTCGAATATGGAATAACATCCTGATTGCTATATGGTGGTGTATATGGAAAGAGCGAAATGCAAGAATCTTCGAAAACTTTGGTGAGCCTCATTAGAAGTTACAAGCATTATTTTGGATGGAATCGAACACAAGGATGTTAGGGCTTACGGAAAATATGGTAATCTTTTGCTTATTTTCTTGGGTAGTCGAATCCCCTTTTCGCTCCCCTTTTTTTCTTCGGTTGTAACCATTGGGCTGAGGCACACCTCTTTTTCAATGAATTTTCTACTTAACCGATCAAAAATAAATTTATATTCCTTCCAGTTGAAAATGTAAAACGAAAAAAATAGTGTTAAAAGAAGGGACAACATTATTATTTTTGTTGTCCGTTTTATTTGCACGTAACCTTTAACTGGATTTCAATTTCTTGACAAATGATTTTATTTATGTTTTTACTCATTATAAAAGAAAGCTCTAAGAGCTAGCACTATGGAGAGCCCCATCCCTTCCCTATCCCTCAAATGTAGGGAAGGGATAGCACAAGGAAGCCAAGCTTGCTATGGTGCCCTCTCATCTCTTCCCTACACGAAACGGCTACTCGAAACGGCTACTCAGTAGCCGTGTGAATAGTGCTAAACGGCTATTGAGTTGCCATATATTTTTTTTCCAGTTTTTTTTCCATTAAGAATACATTTGTTTAGGTAAAAAAAGATATTTTAGAGTAAAAAACGATATATAATAGGTAAAAAGAAGATATAATAGGCAAAAAAAGAGTTTTGTAAAAAAAAAAAATGTGAAAAGGGAAAGTTTTAGGTTAAAATTTCAAAAACCAAATATGAAAACTTAGTAGCCGTGTAAAATGCTACGGCTACTGAGTAACCGTAAAGTGTAAAAAAATACGGCTACTGAGCAGCCGTGTGATTTCCCTTCCCTACAAGTGGGATCAGATGTGATCCTCCTTGTAAGGAAAGGGGTGATTTCCCTACTCATGTAGGGATTTAGGAGACCATAGTAGATGGTATTTGGGCGTTTTGAGAGATAGGGAGGGATAGGGAAGGGATAGAGTGCACCATAGTGCTAGCTCTAAGTTTTAAACACCCTCTATAATCTCAAAATGGACCATGAAGTCTAGTTTTGAGTATTGGGAAAGAAAAAAAAGGATCAAAAAGTTTGGTGAAGATTAGAACAGCATTCAATGGCAATAACATCACACATAAAATTGATTGTTATTTCGAGAAGGTTTTGCAAATTTCACAGCAGCTTGATATAGACATCTTAAGACCAAAAAAAGGTTGACACTCCTTGTGGTGAAAAAGATTCATGAAAAATACGGAAATACTGATTCAATATGGAGAAGTGAAACCAATAACCCAAAAATCATGATTTATATGGGCTGATACCAGCTCTACTAGGGGCTAATACCAGCTTCATCAATCCAATGGTCAGGATCGTCAAGATCTTTTATGCTATATGGACTGGTATCATCCCATAATAGAGTTGGTATCAGCCCATATAAATCATGCAAAAAATAATACCTATAAAATTGAATTGGTTGCGTAACCTTACCGATGGTAAGGTGGTCTAAGCAACATTTTACTGTTCACAAATTATTAAGCTACTGTTGTGGGGACTTTAACTGAAACGAGTTCACTGAGTTTTGATTTGTTTGATTATAAACGAGTTACAAATGATTTAATGGATATGCACTTAAAAGTCAAAAAAAAAAAAAAAAAATCTTGATTTTTTGTAAGATGGTGTAGATTTAAGTTTTCATTTGTGTCAACCCATTTAAACTTCACTGGCTAAAGTCAATTGAGTATACATGACTAGAATCAATTTTGTTGCTTATAAGGGAATTGTCTTGAAAAAAAATATATTAGCACGAACACGAAATGAAGACTTTATGGATATAAAAATGTAAATTCATATTGTCATGAATTACTGTATTTAGGTAGCATCTCACTTTCAGTAATTTTAATATTATTTGTTCTTAGTATTACTTTTGGTTTTGTTCTTGCATATATTTACTGATGATGATGTAGATACAACTTCTAGTTCTTGTAGTAAAGTTACTATGCGAGATTCTCAGTTTTTGAAGTAAGTTTCTTCCATCAAATTTGTTTCCTTTTCAAATTACAACTTATAATAGTAGTATAATTTCTTGTTTTTGGAATTCATGTTTTCAGCTTGAACTTTTCATGTTGAATGATTTCCTGATATCACTTCGATTACTAACTTGCAGAAATTTTTGGTACAGGATTAATATTTCAGCAGTAGAAAGCAAGTAAAACAATACGCTGTAGATTTTGCAGCATGGATGAAGAGAACACAAGCAATGAAAATAAGAATGAAAACCTGACTATTGCATCTAAGAACCGTTCACCTGGAACAGAACCAGATACTAGTTCGGCAAACACAGTAGGCCAACAAAATGCTGAGAAGGCTAAAGGAGAAGATGAGAAACTCAGCGTCGTTCCGTTTTTCAAGCTATTTGCATTTGCAGATTCTAAAGATACTGCGTTGATGGTCATCGGTGTAATTGCAGCTTTCGCTAATGGAGCGACAATGCCTATTATGTCCATTATCATTGGAAATCTCGTTAACTCTTTCGGAAATACGGCAGGAACCACAGATGTTGTTAAACAAGTTTCAAAGGTGAGAAGGAAAAATCAATTCTTATCACATTTTTGTTGAATTCTTATGTTTTTCAACCCAGTGCTTTATCTGACATGAACTAAGTTACATATCTATTATCGACGGTGTCAGGTAGTGTTAGAGTTTGTCTATTTGGCTGTGGGGGCTGGTATAGCATCATTCTTCCGTAAGTTGTTAGTTTCCGTATTTTATGTACTCCAGAGTCCAGTCTACCTGTCAGTATGCAACTATGGACAGATTCCAACTATGGACACCTAAAAAAAAACTATAATTGATATTTGTCAGAGGTGGCCTGCTGGACGGTCACTGGGGAGAGACAGGCGGCACGAATTCGAAGTTTGTACTTCAAGAGTTTACTTAAGCAAGAAATCGGTTTCTTTGATAAAGAGACAAATACAGGAGAAGTTGTTGGGAGGATGTCAGGTGATACCGTTCTCATTCAAAATGCAATGGGCGAGAAGGTAACAGAAATTCTATGAACAAAAAAATGTGCATCATTTGTCACAATCAATTTAAGTTCCTTTTTCCCTTTTGCTACTTGGTATGCTACTACAGGTTGGAAACTTTATCCAGCTGATTGGGACATTCCTGGGAGGTTTTATAATTGCGTTCGTCAAAGGGTGGCTTCTCACACTCGTCATGTTATCCTCTATTCCTTTGCTTGTAATCTCTGGTGCAATCATGTTCATTGTTATAGCCAATATGGCTTCTCGTGGACAGGAAGCTTACTCGCAAGCAGGAATTGTTGTTGAGCAAACAGTTGGATCAATCAGAACAGTACGAAACTGTTTCTCTGTAAATCATTTCCTTTGACCCTTTACTTGTTTATATAAGTGTAGCCAACACAATCCATGTACAGGTTGTATCATTTACCGGAGAGAATCGAGCTATCACTAAGTACGAAAAATCCTTAGCAACTGCTTACAGAACGGGTGTTCGTGAGGGATTAGCTTCTGGAGCAGGTCTTGGTTGTGTTATGTTAGTCACATTTTGTTCTTACGCCTTAGCGATATGGTTCGGCTCTAAGATGATAATTGAAAAAGGCTATACGGGAGGTGATGTCATTAACGTGATTGTTGCTGTATTGACTGGCTCCATGTAAGCTGTTACTATTTGTTTGCTAGATTCGGTTCATTACTTGGTGATGATTATAGAAGGGCATGGTATTAAGATAGTGCGAATTTTGTATTGCAGGTCGCTAGGTCAGGCATCACCTCTTCTGAGTGCATTCTCAGCTGGACAAGCTGCAGCTTTCAAGATGTTTGAGACAATAAATAGGAAATCAGAAATTGATGCATACACTTCCCATGGACGCATACTGGATGATATTCGGGGAGATATCGAATTAAAAATGTTCATTTCACCTATCCTGCAAGACCAGATGAGCAAATATTTAAGGAGTTCTGTCTAAACATACCAAGTGGCACAACTAATGCTTTAGTCGGGCAAAGTGGAAGCGGAAAATCAACTGTGATTAGCTTGATCGAGAGATTTTACGATCCACAAGTAGGTGAAGTTCTCATAGACGGAATAAATCTCAAGGAGTTTCAACTGAAATGGATTAGAGGAAAGATTGGGCTTGTCAGCCAGGAACCAGCGCTCTTTACTTGTAGCATTAGAGATAATATTGCCTATGGAAAAGAAGGTGCAACCGTTGAAGAAATTAAAGTTGCAGCTCAACAAGCAAATGCTGCAAAGTTCATAGATAAATTACCGCAGGTTTGCCGAAATCCATTTTAATGAATTAAGCCATAATAATTTTGTACTTAGCTAAAAGAGATTCTGAGTTTTTGAATGATGAATGTATTCAGGATTTAGACACTTTGGTTGGTGAGCATGGAATTCAACTATCAGGAGGTCAAAAGCAAAGAATCGCCATTGCTAGAGCCATTTTGAAAGATCCACGAATTCTTCTTCTAGATGAAGCTACCAGTGCACTTGATGCAGAGTCTGAAAAGGTTGTGAAAGAGGCATTAGATAGGGTGATGGTCAACCGAACTACTGTAATTGTTGCTCATCGCTTGAGCACAGTAAAGAATGCAGATATGATAGCAGTCATTCATCAAGGGAAGATAGTTGAAAAAGGTGCATTTTCTTTACATTCTATTTTTGGCTCATGATAGGTTGAGTTCTATCAGCTAGTGCTTTTGATTTCTCTAGATTTTATCTTGCCTCATTTGATCAGGTTCACCATTGGAGCTCCTTAAAATTCCTGATGGAGCGTACTGCCAACTTATGCGCTTGCAAGAAATAAGTAAAGAATCTCAAAGTGATAAAGGAAAAGTAGAAACTACGATTCATTCAGCCAATAATTTGCGCAGTGACATGTCCTTTAGGCGATCTATAAGTCGGGGGTCTAGAAGTGGAAATAGCAACAATAACTTCTTCCCAAATCCATTTGGTCCAACTATAGGAGTAAATATGCAAGAAGCCCCGGTAGAAGACTGTGATGCTTCCCATACAGAATCTTCAAAACATTCCACAGAAATTCCACTTCGCCGTCTTGCTTATCTGAACAAACCGGAGCTCCCTTTTCTACTACTTGGTGGTGTGTTTGCAGCAATAAATGGAGCCATATTCCCAGCTTTCTCTATAATGCTTTCCAGTATCATAAAGACATTTTTTGAGCCTCCAGATGAGCTTCGCAAGGATTCAGGGTTCTGGGCTTTGATGTTTGTGGTCCTTGGCGCTGTCACACTAGTGGCAGCACCAGCAAGAACATATTTTTTTGCAGTGGCTGGATGTAGGTTGATAAAGCGTCTTCGTTTGATGTGTTTCAAAAAGGTAGTTCACATGGATATTGGTTGGTTTGATGATTCTGAACACTCTAGTGGTGCAATTGGTGCAAGGCTATCTGCAGATGCGTCGACTGTTCGCAGTCTTGTTGGAGATGCACTAGGACTGCTTGTACAGAATGCTGCAACAGCAGTTGCGTGCCTGGTTATCGCTTTTCAAGCAAGCTGGCAGTTGGCTTTCATTATCCTTGTTTTACTACCCTTTTTAGGATTAAATGTGTGGGTTCAAAAGAAGTTGATGAAAGGATTTAATGACAATGCAAAGGTTCAAAAGCATTTATTCTTTTCTTTTTGTCTTGGTTTATGCATGTAAATAGTAGTATTCTGACTGTCCATACTCGTGTGTTTGCAGTTGATGCATGAGGAAGCAAGTCAGATTGCTAATGATGCAGTTGGTAGTATACGAACAGTCGCCTCATTCTGTGCTGAAGAAAGGTTGATGAAATTGTATGAAGAGAAGTGTGAAGGCCCAAGAAAGATTGGGATAAGACAAGGTTTGATTAGCGGAATTGGTTTTGGTCTCTCTCTTTTTCTTATTTTTTTGTTTGAACGCAACTAGTTTTTATGCCGGAGGAAGACTAGTGCAAGATGGCAAGACACATTTTCAAGAGGTTTTTCGCGTAAGTATATTTCCTAGAGAGTTCTTGTAATCCCATGCTTTGATAATTTGGTCCCTCCTTACTAAAAGCTAATCTTGTTTGTTCTTAGGTGTTCTTCGCTCTCACAATGATGGCAATGGGAGTTTCTCAGTCGAGCTCACTAGTACCAGATTCTAGTAAAGCCAAGACTTCAACTGGTTCTATATTTGCAATTCTTGATCATAAGTCGAAAATTGACTCCAGCGGTGACTCCGGTATTACACTAGTAGAAGATATAAAAGGAGAAATCGTGTTTCGGCACGTCAGTTTTAAGTACCCAATTAGGCCAAATGTTCAAGTACTTCATGACCTCTGCTTGGCCATTCATTCTGGCAAGGTACAAATCAAACTTCATTGGTGCTAGATTTAGTTACCTCGAAATGCATTAGCATTTAGCATGTTATTTTACAATGGTTTGTCTCTTTGATCAGACAATAGCTCTAGTTGGAGAAAGTGGAAGCGGCAAATCAACTGTGATATCGTTGCTACAACGATTTTACGATCCAGATTCAGGACAGATAACATTAGACGGCATTGAAATTCAAAAGTTTCAGTTGAGATGGTTAAGGCAACAAATGGGTTTGGTAAGCCAAGAACCTGTGTTGTTTAACGACACAATTCGAGCCAACATTGCATATGGAAAAGAAGGAAACGCAACAGAGACAGAGATCTTAGAAGCAGCAGCACAAGCTAATGCCCACAACTTCATTAGCGGGTTACAACAGGTTGGAAAATCAAATCCTCTTAAACTTGCACTCTTGAATATACCATTTTTGTACATGTCATTATCTGATTTTATAAATTTGGCAAAAAAATAACATCAAGGGATATGACACAATGGTTGGAGAACGTGGAGTGCAACTGTCAGGTGGGCAAAAGCAACGAGTAGCAATTGCACGGGCTATAGTGAAAGGACCAAAGATACTGCTATTAGACGAGGCAACAAGTGCACTGGATGCTGAATCAGAACGGGTAGTTCAAGACGCATTGGACCGTGTCATCGTGAACAGAACTACAGTTGTTGTGGCTCACAGACTTGCAACAATTAGAAACGCTAACGTTATTGCAGTGGTTAAAAATGGGACTATTGTTGAGAAAGGAAACCACAATATGTTGATAAATATCGAGAATGGTGTTTACGCGTCACTGGTAGCACTTCATATGAGTGGATCATCGAGATGAAGTCTGTTTTACTTGAAATGTTTTCATCCTACTTGGTACTACTTATGCTTGTAAAAAAAAAAAAAGTAAACTTCATAAATATTTTTAATATCGCGTTATCATTTTGTTTGCACTTGATGATAATATCTGGTCAAGCACGTCAAATAGAAACAAACTGGAAAAGATCTGTGAACACGGAAATCAGGTGTTCACAAACAATCTCAACATGAATTGAATACACGCATTAAAGTGTGAATAAAGTATAATATGCCTAGGTAGATGATGATTCACTGATTCCAAATCCCGCGGGTTTGTCATGATCTCCTCAACATCCTAAATGATAGATTTAAGACGTAAACACATAAATAAAGCTATATGAATGCTAAATGTAAAGGAGACGATGATTTACGTGGTTCAACACTAAGGCCTACGTCCACAGATCCGGGGATATTCACTATAAAGTAAACGGTTACAAAAGTAATCACAAGATCTTTGGTGTTCATCAACCTCATAGGTTGATACTCATACTTACTTCTCACTATTCTCTCTCCTATTCCTTGGTTCTACTCTCGATCCCCTTCTCTGTGGAAGGGATGTACATATATATAGCTAAATCGAGTGGGTCCACTGACAAAGAGCTGTTGAGATCTTATCTTCTTGTGCTCTGTGCATGGTCCGCGGACTTCCCTGTCACTCCGCGGCTTCTACAATACCCAAGTTCATTACGCTGACCAACCCTCGTTTTCTTCGTTGGTCGTCTGACACGTGCCCTCTGAGCAGCATTAAATGCGAGTGGTTGGGGCGGTCCAGTCCGCGCCAGGCGGTGTCAGTCCTCCCTTGTCACGTCTGTGTCAGTTGGACTATCCCCAGCCGTTGATTACATCTCACCTCGTGATGGGGTAAAGTAACTCTTTGGTGTTGCGCGGGATTACCTACCTTGGATGCTCCCTCATCTTCGACCGTTGGTCTTGACAGATGGCACGTCGTCTAGATACCCTGGATGCCCCTACGTGTCATCCCTCTTTATGACGTGGCCTCCACGTGGGTTCTGCTAGTACACGTGGCGATGGAGATAAATAAGTGTACTTACAATTTGCCCCTCTTCTTGTGACTGGGCGCTAGCTTTAGTTGGAAGAAGAATCGTGTGGTACGTTTTTATCTCTCTCATCATAACTTCTCCTAAAAAGGTGCTACCTGCATTTATTGTGCACGTTTCCCCTATCCGGCCATAACTGCCCTTTGGGTAGTGGACGGTTTCTCTTGATCTTATAAAAAGAGAAGAATGAGAGAATGTGAATTAAATTCACATTCTCTGTTTATTCTCTGTTCCATTGTCTTCTTCATCTTCTTAACTTCCTCTGACACCATTATTGCTGCTGCCGTTGCTGCTGCTGCTACTACTGCTGTCACTGCCGCCTTCGTTGCCACCTTCGTTGCTGCTGCTTTACTCTTTGAGGTTCGGGTATGATTTTTACTCCGTTTACTCGCCATGCCTAACCCCGTTGAGTTTTTGATTTTTACGGTGATGCGTCAATGATGAATTTAATCTTATGTATATCCTGGGATTTGAGAGTTGACGCCACTGAGCCGTGTGTTTCATCGGCCATGCTTTGATTTTATTTTTCTTCTTTTGAGTTTGAATAATAGTTTGAGAGTTTAAGTAATTGTAGATGAAATCTAGGGTTTTCTTCACGTTTGCTGCTGTTCTTGAGATTTTCTTGCTTTTCGATCTTCCTTGCCTCTGATTTGCACTTTTATTTGTGTTTGTGTCCGCAGATATGTCCGATCGTCCGCGGGTTCCTTACCAAACTCCTCCATCAAGTCCTCACAGATCTCCTCGGAGTGATTCCAATATTAGGGGTGGAGCTTCGCCTTCACTTACCCAGGATAATCCTCGGGATGGACGAACATCCTCATCCCCTGGTCAGAGGCCTTCGCTTAAAAGGGGTGATCCGCCGCAGGGGTCTAGATATGCCGTGAATCGCCCTAGAGGTGGGTCTCCTAAGAAGCAGCAGAATCCGCGCACTGAACCTTTAGATGTGCAGCCTCTCCGCACCAAGCCTCCACCGCGGACTAACCCACCTGTGCCTAGTTCAAGTAAGTCAACTAAGACTCAGCCTTCGAAGAGAAAGGCTGCGGAGATAGAATCTTCGGGAGATGTAGTTCCTCCTAAGAAGAAGGCAGCGGGTTCTGCGGAAGATACTACGGGAGATGCTTTCGAGGATGACTCTGCTGTTACTTTTCGTCCTTTACCTTTGGGTAATAAGAAGTTTACTTTCAGACACATTGATCTTGAGGCCTTCAAATTGAAGCACGGTCTTCAGCACTTCCAAGTGCGTTTTTATGCCCCTGATAAAGATATAACTTATGAGATGGTTACCAATTACCAGTATGATGCCTTTCATTTGCTGACAACCGTGGGTGCTTTCGAGGCTAGTTTGATGTTGCCTTTGTATAAAGCCGGTGATGATTTCTACTACCGGGTCTTGTCTAGCCGCGATACTGCCAAGAAAAGTCATAATCGTGGGGTGCAACAGTTGACAGGAAACTATCTTCGCCATCTCCGAGAATGCTATCTTCGTAGCAAGGGGCAAACGATGATGACCTGCTATGCCCCTAAATTAGAAAAGGAGAAAGGGTGGTATACTCCGAAAATTTCAACAAATCCTTTGGAGATTACGTTAATAGGAATACTCGTAAGCCGTGGTCTCTGTGAGTCTGCGGAACATTGCTCTGTTAAGGGGAAGTTCGACTTTTGAGCGAGGTAAGTGATTCCAAGATGGCGAGGGTTCCTGGTCTTTGAAGGTCTTCCTATTCCCGTGATGAGAGAATTAAGCGTGATCATGACTATGAATGGTCTCGCCACTTTGTTCTTGAAGTCGTTGGTCCGTGGGCCTATGGTTGGGTCCCCTGGACCCCATGGTTGGCGACCCTACGTTGACAGTCCTTATCGCGAAGCTTCTCCCGCTCGTTATGCCCATTCTTGCCCTTGGCGAATGAGTTTTGTAGGTATGGATTTTGCTTATAATCGCGATGTTGATGACGTTGAAGACGAAGATATCTCGATGCTAACCTTCTTCGCGAGAATACTAATGTTGCTAAGGTGTGTTGTTTGTTTTCTACGTATATATGCCCCTTCGTTTTCTTAAATAATGTTGATTATGCCAAGGAAAGGAGATGCCAATGGCTCTTTTATCATTATGTGTTGTAGGTGCGTAGAAATAAGAAGATCAATCCCAAGCAATCGTCAAATTCTCCCACCGAGGGTTCTACACACTTCGAGGATGTGAACAGTCCAGTGGATGGTGATGAGGATGTTTCCGATGGGGAAGAGCGAATTGAGACTTCTCCGCCCGTTCAAGAAGTAGATAGTATTAGGTGGGAGCGTTGGTGGAGGTGATGGTGATCGGGCCACTTTGGTGGTGGTGGTGGTGATCCGGCCACTTTGGTGGTGGTGGTGATGATCAGGCCCTTTGGTGGTGGTGGTGATGATCGGGCCCTTTGGTGGTGGTGGTGATGATCAGGCTGAGGGGGCTACTAAGTCAAGTGGGGTTGTTGTGGACAAGGGTAAGGGAATTGCTCTTGGTAGTGGTGACAAGGATGGGGATGCTTATTGCGAGTTTTCCTTTGGTAAGGTTTTATCCGGGGAACAATCATTTGACATGGCCACAGTTATGGGGCTTGTCTCGGACTTCAATATGCTTTCGCTGGTGTGACTGGAATGTTCTTAAGGATAGCTACGGAGGTGACCCCACACGCGGATCTGATGCTGGGGTTTTGGCGGTGCATCCCGAGGGTTGTGTTGGCACCTCCTCCACTGCTGGTGGGGCTTTGGTGCTAAGTAATACTGGTGCTTCGCTTGGTGGGAAGCCCTCAGACTCTTCCTCAGATGATTTCTCGCGATCCTTGGTCGCGGATGGCGATGATGCTGTTTTGGCGTGGCTGCAAAAGAAAAACTTGCTTGTCGTGCCTCATCCTGCCCCTGTGATTGAAGGGGAAAAGAGTTCGGACTCTTTTACTCGCAGGCATATGGAGCTAACCCCTGAGGAGGTGGTAGATCGAGGGTGGAGCAAGAATCTTGTGGCCAGCGGGATTGATCTCGTGGTGGATCCTCCCCCTACGGTTGCTGGCATGATGGCCATTGCTTTGATGGGTACCAAGTCTGATTATCCCAGCCAGCGGTTATTGGAGGTTTGTCTGCTCTTTCTACCCCTGATTTTGCTTAAATGTGTTGTGAACTAATTTCCCTTTTTGATTGATAGATGATGAGGAGTGAGTATTGTAACCACCATCTTTACCGGCTCTTCAAGGCTAAGTCTCTCAAGCTAGAAGGGAAGCTCCGACATTGTGAAGAGACGCTTACGGGCGTTGAAGCTGCGGTCTCTGCTAAAGATGAGGAAATAGCAGAGCTGAAGGGTCTGCTTAAGCGTAAGGAGCAGCGGGGACGCGGAAGAGGCGAAGCTGCGTTCTGAGCTGGCTTCGGTTAAGGCCAAGTTAGCGGTTCTTTGAGAAGAACTCTTCGTCTATTTCAGTCTGCGTCTCCTCTTCTTTGATAGTTACATGTTCCTTATATGTTCCGAGTTATCTTCTTCTTCTCTCCTCATTGTCTCTTGTCTTGGTGGGTGGAGTCCCCGAGTTGTTGTGGCTTCAGAATGAGAGAACTCGTCAAAAAGGTCGTATTGCCGAGTTAGTTGAAAAACTTAAGAGTGAATCAGCGAAATGGAATGCCCGCACGGATGTTCATAACGCCATGGCCGAAGAATGGCGTAAGAAAAAGCTTTGCTTGGTAGATCTGCAAAATCAAAACAACCATGACCGTCATTTATTCAACGGGGCTCTTTTATGGACGCGGGATAATCTTGAGAAAGCCCGCGGTTAGATTTCCTCTTTAGAAATTAAGCTTAATGTTATGGAAGACGAGCTGCGGCAGGCGCGGTCTTCTCATCCCTCGGATGTGCGGGCTTATATGCAACGTCTTGCTAAGGAAAGAGACGACGCTAGGGCAGAATCTGGCGCTCTCAGTAGTGCCTTATCCGCGTCTCGAGCTGATGTGGCCCGTCAGGTTGAGTGTGAGAAAAACTTAGAGGTGACTATGTATCGTCTTAACAAGGGGTTGGAATCGAAGAATGATGAGGTTAATCGATATCGTCATTCGGACTCGATGCTTCGAGATGACCTAAGCGCGAGTCAGTATGCTCATAATCTTCTGCAGGTAGATTATGATAGGTTATCAAATGAATATGATTATGCGCAAGAAGCAAGGGATTCCGCGGTTGAACATTGTGAAGGTATACGTTTTTGTCATCGAGTGTGCTTTGTATTGTATTTGTTATAACTCACTTTGTCTTCTATCGTTTGTCATGAGCTCCAAGGACAGCTTAAAGCTGCGGATGGCAAGTTTGCCGAAGCTCAGGCTAAGGTAGTTCAATTGGAGGGCCAAGTTAATTACCATCGTGGTCTAGCCTTGTCTCAGGAGGAAACGTTGAAGCAAGCCAATCAAAGGGTAGACCAGCTTTCCACTTCCCTAAATCAGGCTGAGATGAAGAGCGTAGCCATAGGCTTCGTGGCTCGTATGCGGTGGCCAGAAGAGATTAATAGGACTCTCGGTGAGATTGAGCTGGATCTCAAGAAGAGCCATGGGCTAACCAAGAATTATACTCGGCGTCCCGTACCCGCGCTCCCGTCAGGTTCTTCTGGACCCTCCTCTGGTGGTAGTGTTCCTTCATCGCTGAAGGATAAACCTGCGGATAATGCTCCTTCTCAGTAAATCATAGCTAGTATGCTAGGGATTGATCTCAGTTGCTTATCCTTTTTGGCGTTTTTGCTTTTTTCCTTGCTAGGCTTGTAATCAACTGCAGTGTACTAGATCAAACTTTAGTGTTTAAATCGAATTTGAATTTTGTTGAATTTGCATCTATCAGCTTTACAAATTAAGTTAAACATAATGAGTAATTCCGTAGTGTTTATAATCCAAGGATGTCAATCTTTGAATTTGAGAAAGTGTATTGTCTGTGCAATTCCGTAGGTTGATATCCCCGGAATTGTCTTGTGACCTTGCACCCCATCCAGCTAATTCCTTGGCCAGAGGATTTCTGAACGGTGGGGGTCTGGCCGACGTTCAAGGATATATGCCATTGAATTCGCGGCTTGTAATATTGCTCGGGTATCTCGTTCTGTGGGAAGTCGCCCCCTGGTCATACACTTATATACGCTTACGGAGGAGTTCCGAGAGATTGCATGTGTATGCTCCGATATATTGCATGTGTGTGCTTTGTATGGGATATTGCCCGGTATATTGCAGTGGGTATGATCCACGCTTTGTGCGGGACATCCCTCTTACTAAAGTATAATGCCAAATCTTAATAATAGTAAGCGCACAATGATTTACGTGGTTCAGCCCTAAGGCCTACGTCCACGGGGTAACGATAGTATCGATATTTTATTAAGATGTGGTATGGTTTTCAATGTACATTGTGTAAGTAGTATATACATGTGTCTCATATGGTATAGGTTGTGGGTTTTGAATAAATTGAAATGCATGTGGGTAATGAATAGAATATGACACTTGAAAATGAAAGCTTGGATTGATTGAAAAGTTAAGGCGCGTTACTCCTTTGTCAGAGATAGAAACATGTGGACTTGTAAGTCCGTTTTCTTCTTACGAAATGCATACGCAGGTGGTAGGTTATGGGTAGTATGGCTTGAGATATTTGGCATTCCACGGATGCATGAGGATTTCCCCTTTCGGATTACGCGAGATAGTAAGAGCCATTTCTGCGATGTCGTGTATTACGTAGGGTCCTCCCCAAGTTGGTGCTAATTTTCCCCACTTCTTTTCTCGCTGGTATTGGGGAATGGTCCTTAACACATACTTCCCTTCTACAAAATTCCTAAGTTTCACTTTTTTGTTATATTCTCTGGCTAGCCTGCGTTGGTAGTTTTCCATTCTTTGCTGTCCGCTTCTCTCCTTTCTTCGAGGTCGTCAAGCTTTTCCAACATCATGTCCGTGGTGAGGTTCTTTTCCCATGCTTCTGTCTTTGTTGTTGGAAGTAGAATTTCCGTAGGGATTACTGCTTCTGCTTCGTACGTGAGTAAAAACGGAGACTCTCCGGTAGCTGATCTTCGAGTCGTCCTATATGCCCACATAACGTTATGTAATCTTGCTCACACCACCGCCCCTTGTACTCATCTAGTTGTTTTTTAAGGATAAGTGCCAAAGTTTTGTTTGTGGCTTCTGCTTGTCCATTGCTTTGTGGGTATATGGGGGTGGATTTGTTTTTTCGAATTTTGAGGGTGTCGAACAACAAGTCGATATTCTTTCCTTGTAGTAATTTCTTCGTTGTCGGAAACTATCTGTGGGGATGCCAAACCTGCAGATGATATTTTGAAAAATAAAAGTAAAGACGTCTCGAATCCCGAATTCTTGCCAGTGCCTTTGCTTCTACCCACTTGCTGAAATAATCTGTTGCCACTATTAGGAATCTTCTTTTCCCGGTCCCTGATACGAGTGGGCCTACTATGTCGATACCCCATTTTCCAAAGGGCCACGGACTGTCCACAGAGTTCAACTTTGTGGCTGGGGCGTGGATTCGTTTGCCAAATCTTTGACATTCTTCGCACCTTTGCGCCATTCTAGCCGCGTCTCGGATCATGGTTGGCCAGTAGTAGCCCTGCGTCTTCGCCTTATCTGCAAGGGACCTCATTCCACTGTGATTCCCGCGTCTCCTCTATGGATGTCTTTCAAGATGATATGTACCTACGATCGGGACGAGGCGACGAAGTGGCCCGAGGAATGATTTTCTGTATAAGGTTTCGTCTCTTAGCTCGTACATCCCTGCTCTGGATTGTACTTTCCTAGCCTGTTTGGTATCTTGGGGGAGTTTCCCCTCTTTTAGGAAATAGTGGATTTCGATTCTCCAATCTGCTTCCTGACTGTAATCGTCGTCCTCATCAGCTTGTCGCATAATATCCTCATTTGTGGAAATCGTCGAATATGTGCTCTCCGACGTCATCATCGAGATATCTTCGTCCTTAGACTTGCGTTGGTTAGCCGCGCATGTTTCTTGGGGCTTGATGGATGGTTCGTACACTCTTGTTATCTTGATTGCTTTGACATCCTCATTTTTGAGCATGGTGATATATATGCCGGGGCATCTGCGTGTCCGAGCTCCTTCCTACGCAGATGTCGGAATTTGATTTTTGGTATTTGGGAAACCAACGTTTGCACCGAGCCATGTATGCCATCGGTGTCTCGTCATACACATTGTATTCGTAGCCTATCCGCCGTATGATTAGTTGTGAGTCACTTGTCAACCGTACTTCTTGTATCCCTAATTCAATTATCAAGCGGAGGGCATGGACCACTCCTTCGTACTCTACGATGTTATTTGTATGGCCTTCAAATTCCAATCGAATGCGTGCACGATCCTATCCCCCCGTGGGTGTGGTGATGACGATGCCTATCCCCGCGCCCTCTCTATTTTTGGAGCCGTCGACAAAGACCTCCCATTGTCGTGGGTTTATTGGTTCAAGAATGTTATTTGGCTCCTTTTGTTTTTCTATTTCAGGGGCACCCGCGACCCTCCATCCTTGTATGCGCACCTCTTCTTCGTTGTCCAAAGGTAGGTCTGCTAGAAAGTCCGCTAACACTTGCGATTTCTGAGAGTGTTGAAGCTCATAGTGGATATTGAATTGGTCGAGGTACGTGCTCCATTTCGCTATGCGTCCTACCTTTCCTGCCCCTTTGAGGATGGCTTCTAAGGGTGCTCGGCATGGGATACGTATGTCATGCGTTAAGAAGTACGTCCTCAGCTTTAAGGTAGACCATACGATGGCTAAGATGAGTTGTTCGATTCTCGTGTAGTTTCTTTCTGCGGAATTCATAGTCTTGCTGACATAGTAGATCGGATGCTCCTCCTTTGTGTGGGTCCTGACAAGTACTGCGCTTACTGCATCGTCTGTTGCTGCAATGTATAGTGCCAAGACTTCGTCATGGTCTGGTTTCTGAAGGATAGGGATCTCTGCTAGGTACTGTTTGACGCCTAGGAAAGCTTCTTCGCATTCTTCCGTCCATTCAAATTTCGTCCCCTTTTTTAGTATGTTGAAAAAGAGTTTGCATCTATCCGAGGATCTTGAGATGAACCTTCCCAGGGCTGCTAGGTATCCATTGAGCTTTTGTACCTCTTTTAGGTTCTTTGGAGATGGCATGTCTACTATGGCTCGGATTTTTGCGGGATCTACTTCAATGCCCCTTTTTGTCACCAGGTACCCAAGGAATTTTCCGGATGTCACTCCGAAAGTGCACTTCTCCGGGTTTACCTTCATGTTGTGTTCTCGCATAGCTTCGAAGATGTCCCCTCAGGTCTTGGTGATGATTCTTCTTCAATCTGCTTTTTACGAGCATATCGTCGACATAGACTTCTAAGATCCTGCCAATCCATGGCTTGAAAATAGCGTCGACCATCCTTTGGTATGTTGCTCCCGCATTCCGGAGTCCGAAAGGCATCCTTACGTAGCAATAGAGACCGTGGGGTGTGTAAAATGTTGTATGTTGCTGATCTTCTTCTGCTAAAAATAGTTGGTTATACCCGGAGTATCCGTCCATGAATGATAATTCTTCATATCCTTCTACTGCATCGACTAGTTGATCAATGCTGGGTAATGGATAACTATCCTTGGGGCATGCTTTGTTCAAGTTGGTGAAGTCGATGCAGATTCTGACCCCACCACTCTTCTTTGGCACTATTACCATGTTAGAGATCCAAGTAGGATATTTGACTTCTTTAATGAAACCAGCCTCCAACGACTTTGTGACTCCGTCTCTCTTTGCTTTGTGATACTCTGTAGCCACCTTTCGTATCTTTTGTCTTCTTGAGGGTGTACCGGGTTTTAATGCGCAACTCATGTTGTACTTGTCTTCGGTCTATTCGGGCATATCAGATAGTTTCCATGCAAAGATATCTGCGTATTCCGTTAGTAGTTTCACCAATGAGGCTTCGCGTTCTTCGTCCATTAGAGTTCCTATCTTGATCTTTTTTGGATTCTGCTCCGTTCCTATATTAACATCCTTCACCGCCTCCAAGGACGTAAATGTGGGTTTCGGTTCCCCCAGGTGAGGGACTTTCTTTAATTGCTATTTGGTAGACGCAGGTTCTTTGTTTGCGAGGGCGCCCTGGTTAGCAGTTGATGTCGATGCTTCCGTGTTCCCTACAGAATTCCCCTTGGATAAGCTTTTCCCTGAGATCCCTTCCAAGTATTCATCGATGGCTTTGTCTTTGGATATTACCTTGTTCCGTGCCCTACGGGTTTTTATTTTCTCATCCTCTTCGTTGTTGAGTTGTATTTGCATTGCATGGCATTCCTTTACGGAAGCTTGATCACCCTTGATCTCCATTATTCCTAGGGGAGTAGGAAACCTAAGGTACTGATGGTATGTGGCCGCGACTCCCTTAAGCTTGTGGACCCATCTTCGTCCAATAATGGCATTGTAGGGTGATGGCGCATTCACCACACTGAAACGAGTGTTAACTTTCATGGGGCCGGCGTTCACCTGCAAGACAATATCTCCAAGAGGCTTCGTGGCCGTACCATTGAACCCATAGATGGTATAGTGCGAGGTCAAAAGTTGCTCATCACAAAGCTCCATGCGTTTGAAGGTATCGTAAAATAGGACATTTACGGAGCTCCCTCCATCGATGAGGATTTTCCTTATATTACATCCTGCGATTGGTAGTGTGAGGATCAAAGGATCATTGTGGTCTTCCATGTCATCCTCAATGTCTTCAGCCTCGAAGGTTAGGGGTGCGTTCATCCATTCCTCGTGACTTTCCACTTCTTTTCCGTCTAAATTGTAAAGCTCACAGTAGTCTTAAATTGCTTCCTCAGCCTTTTCCCTATTTGTGCCGTTAGGGTTGGTTCTTTGCTTTCGAGCAGGATATAGCGTTCAATGTGCGATTACCCTATGGTAGCTGGACCTGTTTGCTGCGTTTGGCTCTGTCTTCCGCTCCAGCCTTTTCTATATATTTTTTGAGATCCCCTGCATCAATCAACTTTTGTATCGCTATCTTGAGATTTTTGCACTTCTCAGTTGGGTGCCCGTAGAAGCAGTGGAAATCGCAGTACTCTTTGGATTCTGCCGAGGCTGGTGGTTGTTTCCCTTTAGACCAGGGCCAGTCTAAGTCTTCGCGATCCTTGATCTCCTTTAAAATGCGTGAGTAGCTGGCATTGAGCTTCGTGTAGACTCGGTCTTCAAATTTTCTTCCACCCCTTTTGTGGTCATCCTTCCGATCCTTTTGGTGTTATTTGGATCTGTTCGCTAGTTCCGCGGAGTTGGTCCGTGGGGGTCGTTGAGCCTGTGCTCTTGGGTTCTCTCTTTGAATTTCTTCCAACCTTGCATGTTTTTCGATGATTATCCTCAAATCTCCTCTCGTGGTTGGAGAGGTACCGTGGATTTCGACAAACAATGGGCTCACCTGTCAAGTCCCCATTTGTAACAATTAATACTCACCACGGGATCCACATGTCCTATGGCTTGACATATCTTGTGCCACCTATCCGTGTATTCTCGAATGGACTCCTTGTATTTGATTGCAAGTGAGAAGAGCTTGTCCATCCCTGTGTTCACAACCTTGTTATACATGTAGGTGGCCAAGAATTTTTCGGTGAGCTGATCATACGAATCAATGCACCCTGGCTTGAGGTTATCAAACCAAGATAATGCGGATCCCTTCAGGCTTGAAGGGAAATACCGGCATAGTATAGCTTCGTCATGATCCCACCTGGCCATTACCCTGTTGTAATATCGTAGGTGAGCTGCGGGATCCGCGGATCCGTCGTAACACTCAAAGGATGGGACCGGACACTTCTGTGGAATGGTAGCCGTAGCCAACTGCCGTGCTAGTGGGGTAGTGCTGGCCTCCTTCATAACCTGTTCTAGTCTTCCACCTCCTTGTCTGGTCTTGATTTGATTGATCTCCGCTAGCATTTCCGCACGGAGATTCTCCATTGCCAAACAATGCTCGTTCTGAATGGAAGTCCGTGTCTTTCTTGTAGGTTGTGATGTCGTGGCCTCTTCTTCATCATAGTAGTCCGAGGTTTCCGGGTGGTAGTCCTGGGTCAATCCTTCTATTGTTCTGCGCACCCTTTTGGGGTATTCCTCTTTGATTGACTACTGCAGGGACGTTTTCGAGGATCATCCTCCGGTCTCTATTTTGTACCGCAGATTAGCCTCGTCCTGCTGATTCTCTAGCTCCGCGCTTTGGAGGATCTTCTCTCTTAATTGCTGGGTTTCTTGGGCTAGTAAGGCCACCGCGTCCGCGTATGTCTGCTGATTTCTTTTTAGCTCTTCTAATTGCGCCAAAATCTGCGCAGACTGGTTTGATTCCCGATTTGTTCCTATCGTATCCGAGCTTGTCCCTCGGGGGCTGCGGTGTTGATTTCCTCTACTAGCCGTCTACCCGCTCGGTCATTCCGTAGGATCTTGCGTTCGATTGTATATTTTGTTCATCGATCCGTGGCATCCCGTAAGGAGGGTTGGATTGCGGTTCGCTCTTGTTTCTCGAGGTTCAATAAGCTGGGTTGCAGCTGTCACTTTGGAGGCGACCACTTGAGAAGTTCCTTCGGTAGGTGTAGCAGCTTTTGCCGCCGCGACCTTCTTTGCTTCCCTTGCAATGATGCTCGCATCCGAAAGGAATGTGCTTTCCGCTCCATTCTGCGTCTTGTCCCCGGCTGTGAGTCCCGCGCCCTTTTGTTTGCTCCTTGTTACTACTGGCGTAGTCCTAGGTGCCTCTCTTGAAGGTACCTTTGTCTTCCCGGCATCTTTGTTCCTTTCCATTGTAATATTCTGCACAGAGAGCATGGAGGTAAACCGAGACAAAAAGTCCACGGGTTAGCTGTTAGTTCAAACTTGATTTCATAAGCTCGATTTCTAGTGGCAATGAGTGTACTCAAGCTGTTAGTTTGGCGAACAATACGAAAAACATAGACGGATGCGGATTTAACCGGGATAAGGTCCATGGGTTGTTGTTTGCAAAAAGTCCAAATCTATTGGTGGAAATTATGTTTGAAATATCAGTTAAAACACAAATCTGTTGGTTTAAAGGTTACACAATGCCCAGATCTGTTGGTAGAAAATACAATAGACATAAATATGTGCGAAAAATAGCCCAAAACTCAGATCTGCTAGTTAAAAATCGTAAAAGATCCAGATCTGCTGTTAGACAGCACAAAGAATACGGATACGTGCGAAAAATGAGTTTAAACAGAGATCTGTCTACGTTCTAAGTAAAACTTTTGAGGTAGAGGCTATAAAGTCACAGGGAAAGATAAATCTTTTTACCGGGACAAGGTCCCTGTTTCTAGCGCCATATTGTGAACACGGAAATCAGGTGTTCACAAACAATCTCAACATGAATTGAATACACGCATTAAAGTGTGAATAAAGTATAATATGCCTAGGTAGATGATGATTCACTGATTCCAAACCCCGCGGGTTTGTCATGATCTCCTCAACATCCTAAATGATAGATTTAAGACGTAAACACATAAATAAAGCTATATGAATGCTAAATGTAAAGGAGACGATGATTTACGTGGTTCAGCACTAAGGCCTACGTCCACGTATCTGGGGATATTCACTATAAAGTAAACGGTTACAAAAGTAATCACAAGATCTTTGGTGTTCATCAACCTCATAGGTTGATACTCATACTTACTTCTCACTATTCTCTCTCCTATTCCTTGGTTCTACTCTCGATCCCCTTCTCTGTGGAAGGGATGTACATATATATAGCTAAATCGAGTGGGTCCACTGACAAAGAGCTGTTGAGATCTTATCTTCTTGTGCTCTGTGCATGGTCCGCGGACTTCCCTGTCACTCCGCGGCTTCTACAATACCCAAGTTCATTACGCTGACCAACCCTCGTTTTCTTCGTTGGTCGTCTGACACGTGCCCTCTGAGCAGCATTAAATGCGAGTGGTTGGGGCGGTCCAGTCCGCGCCAGGCGGTGTCAGTCCTCCCTTGTCACGTCTGTGTCAGTTGGACTATCCCCAGCCGTTGATTACATCTCACCTCGTGATGGGGTAAAGTAACTCTTTGGTGTTGCGCGGGATTACCTACCTTGGATGCTCCCTCATCTTCGACCGTTGGTCTTGACAGATGGCACGTCGTCTAGATACCCTGGATGCCCCTACGTGTCATCCCTCTTTATGACGTGGCCTCCACGTGGGTTCTGCTAGTACACGTGGCGATGGAGATAAATAAGTGTACTTACAAGATCCATAAATATAACAGGAGGAAGGAATCCGGATCTGTTCACATGGTAGTTCTCACACTATCTCACAATTTGAACGTCATTTATTGTTAGATGGTTTTATAAAAAGAAATTGGAACCGAAATTACGAGATAATGTGAGAACTATCATAAGAAAAATGGTTTGCCGGGATGGTTTTATGGGAATGGAACTTAAATGCAAAACCAATGGAATAAAGGGAGCCTTAAAATGCCTCTTTTATAAAAGATGACAATAGCAAAATCCTTTAAGGATGGATAGTAAAACAATGTGGGTGGGGGGGGGCGAAATATTTTTGTCTTCACCAAGGTTTGGGCTTAGAAAAGTGCAAATCATGGACAAGACCAAGACTAATCTTTTTGGAAAAAATCTTTTGAATTATTTCCTAAACTTTTTGAAAATCAAAATAAATTCTGTCTTAATTGATGGGGGCGTATGACCCGTTGGGATTATTTCTTTCCATTTTTTTTGTGTCGACATTATGCGTATTTGTTTTATTCCGTTTTGAAAAAATCTTGAATTAATTCGAATTCATTTTTGTCTTTAATTAAATTTATTCTCTCATTAAAAGCTCTTAATAATATCACCTCTCTATCTTATAAAATCGAGTTCTTCATTTCAATTCGTGTAACTATCTGTGTGGAAATTGAGTTCGTAAGAGTGGGCAATATAGTCTAACAATACTTAACGATTTTATCCTGGATACAACTTGGTAGGCATCACTCATTCTTGAGGCACGTGTCAACTATTGTGTTAAGGACGTGTTGAACACGTGACGGTCACTTGTCCATTGAGTGCTTATTTACATTTCAGCAATTTTACTTATAACTTATTCACATCTTCTTTTTAGTGTTTTATTCTCGGTCAACAAGAACTATCATAAGAAAAATAGAGCCGGGATGCTTTATACAGTACAACTTAAATGCAAAACCAATGGAATAAAGGGGAGCCTTAAAATGCCTCTTTTATAAAAGATGACAATAGCAAAATCCTAAGGACATATATGAATTGATAGGATGTATAAAATGACCAGCTGGTGGAGAATCAAACAACCGTATCATCTATTTTGTCTTCTAAACTGTGATTTATTTCTTTTTTATGCAATTGATTGATTTAAATTGAAACATCTTAGTTCTTATGGCCTATTTTTATTGGTGGCCGCCGCGCTGTACACCAGCATATTTTACATTTCCATCTACATATTACTTTTCTTGTTTTTCTTGTTCGCTTGTCGTAGGCATCAAACATATCACTGGTACTTGGATGGTATATTTTCAAGGGATCAATGTAAAAACAAAAGGAGACAAATGGATACTGGATCATTTTTCAAAGTTAGCTCAGTTAAACAGCGCATTGACTTTTCTCGACCATATCGACGTAATTTTAGAAAGTGTCACTTATTTATTGACAAGTTAGAGGAAAGCGGTGAATAAAACAATTTAAGTGCAGAAAGATCAAATTTGGTGCAGTAGATTGCAGTCAAACCCAAAATAAGAAAGATTATGGATGAGAAGGAGAAGAAGAAGAAGAAGATGATGAATAATGGCGATAACATGACAGTTGAATTACCAACGGTTAGAGCTGTTCCATTTCTAAAGCTATTCTCATTTGCTGATTCTAAAGATATCCTCTTGATGGTAATTGGCACAGTTGCAGCCTTTGCAAATGGTTGGTCGATGCCTCTTCTGACCATTCTTTTTGGAAAACTTGTAAATACCTTTGGACAAGGTACAGGTCCAAGCACAAGTGGTTTACTTAAGCAGGTTTCCCAGGTACACTTTCATTTTAAACTCGACAGCTTTAAAGCTTGAATGCATACTCATTTTAACTTTAATCACAGACCCATCCTATGCAAAATTTTTCTTAAACAACAAACTTTTATTGCCTTACTAGCATTATGACTTGTTTAAATTTGTAGATATCACTGGAACTTGTTTATTTGGCTCTGGGGTCTGGCGTGGCGTCATTCTTGCGTAAGTTCGGATGTAAATGCCTTTGTAAGCTTCTAATTGTTGTATAGTATGTTTTATATTCGTTATACTAGACAAATTTGATTATATTTTTACATCGCACGCATTTGTTTTTCTGGCAGAATTGGCTTGTTGGATAGTCACAGGGGAAAGACAAGCATCAAGAATTAGAAGTTTCTACTTGAAAACTATACTAAGTCAAGATATTGCTTTCTTTGATAACGAAACCAATGCAGGAGAAGTTGTTGGGAGAATGTCAGGTGATACTGTTCTCATTCAAAATGCAATTGGCGAAAATGTGGGAACATTTATTCAACTTCTAGTGACATTTCTAGGAGGCTTTGTGATTTCATTTTACAAAGGATGGCTTCTCACTTTAATTATGTTATCATCAATTCCTCCTCTTGCTATCACTGGTGCTGCCGTGGCAATCGTTGTTGCCAAGATGGCTTCTCGTGGACAAGCGTCTTATTCCCAAGCTGCAATAGTCGTTGACCAAACAATCGGAGCAATCAGAACAGTAAGCAACATACGTTTTGTTAGTGGTGATGTGTAAGCATGTTGCATCATTTACATTTGTTAGGCCATGTGTAACTTGTTCACAAATGCACGCAGGTTGCATCATTTACAGGGGAATATGAAGCTATTAGAAAATACAACAAAGCCTTAACAAGTGCTTATAAATCTGGTGTTCAAGAGGGCTTAGCTGCTGGATTAGGGCTTGGTTCAGCTTTATTTATAGTGCTATGTACATTTTCCTTGGCTACATGGTTTGGTGCAAGTATGGTAGTTGACAAAGGGTATAGCGGTGGCTCTGTCGTTAACGTAATCATTATTGTCTTGATTAGCTCCTTGTAAGTATTTGTACTAATGAACATGCGTAGTTTCCTTCTATTTGTGAACTCTTTACACAAACATATGATTGCATTATATGTGGATACATAGGTCCATAGGGCAAGCATCTCCATGCTTGACTGCATTTTCTGCTGGACAAGTTGCTGCCTTCAAGATGTTTGAGACGATAAACCGAAAACCGGAGATTGATGCAAATGACACAGATAATGGAGTCATATTAGATGATATTCGTGGAGATATTGAGTTAAGTGATGTATATTTTAGCTATCCAACTAGACCAAAGGAACTAATTTTTAATAGGTTCTCTTTATGTATACCTGGTGGTACTACTTCAGCTTTAGTTGGGCAAAGTGGTAGTGGAAAATCAACTGTGATTAGCTTAGTAGAAAGATTTTATGATCCACAAAAAGGAAAAGTTCTTATTGATGGTGTAAATCTTAAGGATCTTAAATTAAGATGGATAAGAGAAAAAATTGGACTAGTCAGCCAAGAACCTGCACTATTTGCTTGTAGCATTAAGAATAATATTGCATATGGAAGAGATGGTGCAACTCTAGAAGACATTAAAGCTGCGGCTGAACTTGCCAACGTTGCCAAATTCATCGATGAACTACCCGAGGTTATCTTTAACTTCATTTTCATTATTTGACCATTCATAGCTTAACTACTAAGTGTTGAATCATCTTCTATGTATTTCAGGGTCTTGACACATTGGTTGGCGAGCATGGAACTCAGTTATCTGGGGGGCAAAAGCAGAGAATTGCTTTAGCTAGAGCAATTTTAAAAGATCCAAAAATCCTACTTCTAGATGAAGCTACAAGTGCACTTGATGCAGAATCTGAACGGATTGTTCAAGAGGCATTAGACAGGGTAAAGGTAAACCGAACTACTATCATTGTCGCCCATCGGCTAAGCACCATAAAGAATGCAGATATGATTGCTGTTATTCATCAAGGAAAACTTGTTGAAAAAGGTACTTAAAACTTACATGCCGCGATTAAAAATTGTTTTAATTACTTTTTTTTTGATCGGTCAATAGGAGAAATTCATTGAAAAAGAGATACTTAGGGGTACCTAAACCCAATAAATACAACCGATACAAAAAAAGGAGATCGAATTTGGAATCGATCACCCAAAGTAAAAACAAAGAACAAAAAGTCAAGTGGGAATAATAATGAACCAAAACCAACTCAAAGCGGCCCATAAAAATACGAGTCCCACAAAGCTATTACCGCATTAGCCGTCAAATCCAACATTTTCGTGTTTGATTTCGCCCAAAAATAAGCTTGAATCTTAATATCTCGAATAAGACTTTCCAAGTTTCGCTTTTTGTGATCGAAGATTCTAGAGTTCCTTTCTTTCCAAATGCACCACCATATTGCAACCGGTAAGTTGTTCCATATACGATCAAGTCTTTCATCACCCCAATCATGACTCCAAGTTTTTATAGTTTCGGAGATATTACTATCGTAAATCCAATTGGAGTTGCATCCTTCGGAAAAATAGTCCCAAACTCTCTTTGTTCGCCAACAATCATAGAATAAATGAGCACTTGTTTCATCTTCTTCTTCACAAAACCGGCACACCCTATCCACATCCATACCCCTTCTAATAAGCTTGTCCGTCGTCATCAACCTTTCACGGTATAGAAGCCATAAAAAAAAGTTTACTTTGTACGGATAATGTTGACTCCAAATAATCTCACTTGGAAAGCTAATATCGCCTTGGTCGCAAAGAGAATCAAACCCGCATTTAACCGTATAAGTAACAACCGTATTGTTTCTATCCACCATCCACAATCTAGAATCTACGACCCCTTCTTGAATATTCACCGTTTCTAGCAAAGAGTTTATGGAAGCAATCTCCCTCATTATGGCTTGAGCATATCTACTTCGAGACATGAACTTCCATTTGATGCCGTTACTTGAAAATTCATATAACGTAGCCACCACTTTCCCTTTTGTTCTTGAAGCTTCAAATGCCAATGGAAAAGTATTGCATAAGACGGCATCTCCAATCCAAAAATCTTCCCAAAATCTAATTTCATTTCCCGCACCGATTTTATATTTCACATGTTTGTTAAAATCCTCGAGCTCGTTATAAATATTGTACCACAAACTACATCCTTTTGGTCCTTTCGGTTGAAGAGTTTCCCAACCGGTTAAAGATTCAATTATTTTTCTCCAAAAAGCATCCTTTTCCGTTCCAAATCTCCACCACCATTTTTTGAGAAGCGCCGAGTTCATGTATTTAGACTTCCGGATTCCTAGACCACCACCTTCTTTAGATTTTACGATTATAGACCGCCCGACATTATGAATTCTTTTCTTGTTAGAATCATCATCCCAAAGAAAATTTCTTATTATCTTATCAATCTTATTTGTAATGGAGCATGGTGCAAGAAAGATTGATAAATAATAAATGGGCAAACTAGCCAAAACACTTTTGATGAGAGTCAACTTACCTCCTCTTGATATTGATCTCCCGTTCAAAGAGGAAAGTCTTGAGTAACATGATTCAATGATTTTCTCCCACTTTCGAGTCCCACTCACTTTATCACCCAAAGGAAGACCGAGATAAATACTTGGAAAATTTGACCTCTTGCACTCCAACATATTTGCGAATTCATCAATGTCTTCAACGAGAGATACTCCAAACAAGCAACTTTTAGCAAAGTTGATTTTTAAGCCCGATGTTAACTCAAAGCATAGAAGTAAATAACGAAGAGAATCTACTTGTTCACGCTTCGCATCAAGAAAAACAATGGTATCATCGGCAAATTGGAGATGGTTAACTTTAGTCCCGTCGTTCTTCACCGAGAAACCCGAAATTTTACCAACTTCTTGTGCCTTGCTCAACATATGACTCAAAACCTCTCCAACAATGGTAAAAAGAAAAGGAGAAAGAGGATCACCTTGACGAATACCCTTTTCGCTACCAAAAAACCCATGAGTGGTACCATTCACAAGAACCGAAAATTTTGAATATGATAAGCAATTCCGTATCCAAGCACGCCAAATGCCTCCAAATCCCATTTTAAATAAGACTTCATTTAAGAAGTTCCAATTCACATTATCAAAAGCCTTCTCAAAATCTAATTTGCACACTAACCCCGGCAATTTTTGACGGAGTCTAGAATCTACACATTCATTTGCTATCAAGACTCCATCTAAAATTGTTTTAATTACTATCCCTTGAAATGGAGTACTATCTTGCTAAATCTCTTATTTGAACAGGTTCCCATTTGGAGCTCCTCAAAGATCCTGATAGTGCTTACTGCCATCTTATTCGTCTACAAGAGGCAAATAATGTATCAGGAAAGGATCAACAAGATACTGATAAGCATTCAAGTGAATTCATATCGCCACGACTATCCATAACTTACGGATCCTCTGAGCACAAGTACAGTGGACTATATATCCAAGGGACCCCTCGAAAAGACCCTGACATGTTTTCCGTACCCTCACTTGATAAGCAGTCTGAAAAAGTTCCATTATGTCGTCTGGTGAATCTCAACAAGCCAGATTTCCCTGTTCTGCTGCTTGGTGTGATATCTGCAGCTATCAATGGACTCGTATTTCCAATGTTTGCTGTACTATTTTCTGGTATTATTGAGACACTCTTTAAACCGCCTATGGAAATTCGAAAAGATTCACGTTATTTAGCGTTGATGTTTATTCTACTTGGAGTAGTAGCATTTCTGGCATCTCCCGCAAGAGCTTACTTCTTTGCCGTGGCCGGCTGTAATTTGATAAAGCGTATTCGAATCATGTGTTTTGAGAAAATTGTGCATATGGATATTGGTTGGTTTGATGACCCCGAACACTCCAGTGGTGCAATTGGTGCTAAGCTTTCTGCAGATGCATCAACTATACGCTGTCTTGTGGGGGATCCCTTGGCACTTCTAGTTCAGAACGGAACAACAACGATTTTTGGTTTGATTATCGCTTTCCAAGCAAATTGGCAATTGGCCGTCCTTTTCCTAAGTCTTCTACCATTGTTAGGAGTATGTGGATGGTTTCAAATGAAACTAATGGCAGGATTCAGCGCAAATCCAGAGGTTTGATCAATCTGAATCTTCTAGGCCATTTCAATGCCATCTATCTTATATCTAAGAAGGTCTAATTTTCTTACGCTTGCAGATGATGTACGAGGATGCAAGTCAAATTGCTAACGATGCGGTTGGGAGTATAAGGACAGTGGCATCATTCTGCGCTGAAGAAAAGGTGATGAAATTGTACGAGGAAAGATGTGAAGGCCCAAAAAAAAGAGGAATAAGACAAGGTTTGATTAGTGGAAGTGGCTATGGGGTTTCCTTTTTCTTGGTGTATTCAATCTATGCAACTATATTTTTTGTTGGTGGAAAGCTTATCCAGGATGGCAAAACAACCTTCCCTCATCTTTTCCGCGTACGTATATATCCTCACAAGGCTGAATTTGGCAAGATGTTTCGACATTGTTAATGATAATGCTTCCTTGGTTTCACAGGTTTACTTGGTTCTGACAATGGCAGCAACAGGAATTTCTCAATCAAGCTCATTTGCACCTAGTTCCAGTAAAGCTAAATCTTCAACTGCATCTATATTTTCGATTCTTGACCAGAAGTCGAAAATTGACTCCAGCAGTGACTCTGGCATTACACTAGAAAATGTTAGGGGTGAAATTGAGTTTCGGCATGTAAGTTTTAAGTACCCAACAAGACCGGATGTTCAGATATTTCAGGACTTATACTTGGCAGTTCATTCTGGTAAGGTAATAATCCTCATGCGACACGCGACAAGATATAATGATCACTTGCACATTGTCATAACTTTTTCTGCAATTAAATAATGATAATAATAAATTTCATTTACCAGACTGTAGCTTTAGTTGGAGAAAGTGGTAGCGGTAAATCAACCGTAATATCGCTGTTGCAGCGATTTTATGACCCTGATTCAGGAAACATTACATTGGACGGAGTCGAAATAAGGAAATTTCAACTGAGATGGTTGAGACAACAAATGGGTTTAGTAAGTCAAGAACCTGTTTTGTTCAATGACACAATCCGAGCCAATATTGCCTATGGAAAGGAAGGAAATGCAACAGAGACAGAAATTACATCTGCAGCTGAACAAGCAAATGCTCACAAGTTCATTAGTGGGTTAGAACAGGTTAAAAATTTTCAGAATGTATTAACATAATTCCATTTGAACCGGCTTCATGAATTTATCTTTGTAGTCTAATTTTGTGAATGTGATTGAAAAATGAAGGGGGAATTCAATTATCAGGTGGACACGAGTTAGTAGGAGAACGATATTGGAATTCAATTATCAGGTGGACAAAAGCTTAAAGAGTTGAAAAAATTGCACGAGCGATAATCTAAAAGGGCCATAGATAAGATATTGTTATTAGATGAAGCCACAAGTGACACATCATCTTGATACAGAATCAGTTAAATCATTAAAAACGCGTAGTGCAAGATGCACTGGACCGAGTTACAGTAAACCGGACTACAATTGTAGTGGCACATCGATTATCAACTATAAAAAATGCTGATGTTATCGCAGTGGTTAAAGATGGAGTTATCGCTGAAAAAGGAAAACACGAAAAGTTGATGAAAATCGAGAATGGATTATATGCATCTCTAGTAGCACTTCATATGAGTGTTTCATCATAAATTCATATCTGCTGTTGTTTAAGTTTTCTGGATAGTTCCTTTGGCTGTAAAGCCTGTAATGTTTATTGCTGATCCAGCATTAAAGAAAAAATCCTCTGGCAGGGAGTCGGGGAGCACTGTAAATCGGGCGACTACCGAGTCGACTCAATCTCCTCCATCTCCAGCGTTTTGAGATCCAAATCCTCTGCATGTCCAAATAACAGGATTAAAATCCATTGAATCTCTTAAATCTTCTGTCTATTGATTTATTTTTTCAATTATTTGAATTCTCTTTTAATCTTACCTGATTCTCTTCCATGTCGGGCTAATTTCTTGGTTTACCGGCATGTAGCCCCATTAGGGGCCGTTTAATCTACCGTAGTATCTGTTTCTACCTCCTATGGCGAATTTCATCCTCCACATCTTGCTACTCGTGTGCAGACGCAACTGTACAAGCCGGGGTTTCCCATTTTTGATCTTCAATTATCCATGAATCAGAAATCAATCTATAGGGGTTTTCATCATCCACCTCAAATCGATAAAATCAAGGACTTCTCTATCCTCCTTCAAGGTTTGATTTTTTTAGAATCATCTTTTATTCTAGCATCAGGGGAAGCTACTGATATGTATCTAATACCTTATTTGCTGCAATTATTGTAACTAGTTGTGCGCCCGTGCTCTGCACGGGCTGAGATTATTTTTTTTTATTTTTTTTTGACACGGTAAGCTGGGTTAAGGAGACCCAAACCAAGACAAAAGAAAAACAAAGACAAGAGCAGAGAAACAAAGGATAAACTAAAAACTAAGCCTTCTTCCTTCGCTCATAGACCTCCTGGTTCTTATCATCCGCCACAATCTCCTTAAAGTCGGTAGAGAAATCTTCATTCCTTATCTCTTCCCATAGACTCTCGGCCTTTTTACTTGCCAAAAAATGAGCTGCTCTATTAGTCTCTCTAAAGCAATGAGAAGCTGTCCACTGCACAAATCTAGTCTTCAGTTTTTTTAATACGTCTCCATATCTGAATAACATTCCAGGGAGGAACTGTCTCTGGGTTTGAAAGAATATTGAAAACAGCCATAGAATCCACAGCTACATGGATTTTAAGTAACTCCTTACGGATAGCCATATTTAAACCTAACTCAACTCCTTGCATTTCATGAGCTAATACAGAAATAGGCTTACCAGTACCATGAGCAGCATCCACTACTTCTCCTTGATCATCCCTGAGCAGAGCTCCAAAGCTACCTTCTTCATCTTTTAATGAGCCATCCGAGTTCAGCATAATCTCATTAGGGTTAGGGTATAACCAAGTACACTGAATTATCTCAGGTTGAGTAAAGGTGCAATTAACCTTCCATCTATTCAAGAACCATCTAGCATGAGGCTTGTTTTCAGCTTTGTGAACTTTAGCAACCATTTTAAATCTGATATCCTGAACAATAGACATACTCACCTGATCAGCAGAATTGAATTGAGCACGAAATATCCTACCATTTCTTTCTCTCCAAATGTGGTAAATAAAACCACTTTGAAAGCAAGTTTCTTTATTCTCGCTTAAGCAAGAAGACCTGTGAAGTTTTTTTGCACCATTGTATTTCATCATTCCAATTATTCATAGGATCTCTGATATAACCTAGTTTAAGAATCAATCCTCTCCAAATAGGTTCAGAAAATCTGCAGTGATGAAAGATATGGTCCTCAGTTTCAATTTCTTCATTACAAAGAATGCAAGAAGCATCTTGAATCACTCCCCAAGACAATAATTTGCTTCTAGTTTTTAATCTCTTCTGAACAGCCAACCAAGCTATAAAAGAATGTCTTGGTATTTAACCAGAGAACCAAACCAAGTTACTCCACTCCATTTTGGAAATTCCTCCTCTTAAAGCAACATAAGTATCTTTCACAGTGAAAACACCCACAAAGTTAGGTTTCCAAATAATGAGGTCATGCTCAGAGATATTAAAATCAACAGTTTTTATCTGATCCACAATCTGCTTAGAAGAGTCCTCCATCAGGTCAGGGAAATTTCATTGCCCCTCATGAATAAAATCAGCCACAGTAAAAGAAGTAGAAGCACCAATATCTTGTAGAAAACCAGTATCCACCCAATCTGCTAGACAACCATTAGGGTGCCAGTTATCATTTATAAAGTTAGTGGAAGCACCATCACCCAACACAGTACCTAAGAATATTTTTGCTAAGTCTCTGTGATCAAGTATCCTTCTCCAACACCAAGAGGAATCTTGAGGAACAGTCATCTGCCAAAAATCTTTATCTTTTATAAGGTTTGCTTTTACCCAAACTGTCCATATGGTCTTCTTATCAGATACAAGATCCCAAATATGTCTCATATTGGCTATGGAGTTAGTGACTTCCAAGTCCTTAATACCAAGACCTCCATATCATAAGAATGACAAAGATTTTCCCATTTTATGGGGTTAAACTTTTTTCTATATCAGTACCACTCCATAAAAATCTCTTAAATTTTGTATTTATCTCTTTAATAGCTCTTTTAGGAAGGACAAAACAGGATAGCCAAAAATAAACCATTCCACATAAGACTGATTTTATAAGAAGTAACCTACCAGGTAAGGAAAGAGACTTGGTTTTCCAGAATTGGACTCTAAGAGATATATTTTCCAATAAAGGAAGACAATCTTTATAAGAGAGTCTAGTAGAAAGCAGAGGAACTCCCAAGTACTTAATAGGTAACTCACCAGAGGAGCAATCCAGCACTTGCATAATTTGATGTAAAACAGAGTCTTCAACCGCAGCATGGAACAAAGTTGTCTTTTGGTTGTTTATTTGAAGGCCAGAGCATTTACTGAAGCACTCCAGAGCACATTTGAGACTAGCAGCAGCCTGCACATTCCCTTTAAAGAATACTAGAACATCATCAGCAAAGGTAAGGTGAGTGAGACTAGTTAATTTACATCTGGGATGAAAACCATACTTCTTAAGTTGTACTTGTTGCATTAAAGAAGAACTGAGAATCTCCATAACCATAACAAATAAATAAAGAGAAAGGGGACACCCTTGTCTCAAACCTCTTTTAGCTCCAAAAAACCCATATGGTGCACCATTTACCATAATAGAAAACTTTGCAGTAGTAATACATTGTGCTACATACTCAATGAATTTGGAGGGAAATCCCATTCTTTTCATCACCATGAAAATAGCTTCCAAAGAAACAGTATCATAAGCTTTCCTTAGATCAATTTTAAGAGCACATCTAGCTGTTCCTTGAGTTCTATGGTAGTTTCTAACAATCTCATGTGCCACCATAATATTATCCAGATATAAAAGCAGATTGATTTAAACTTATGAGGCCATTAAGAACCTTTTTCATTCTTAGTGCAAGAATCTTTGTAATACACTTGTAAAGCACATTGCAACATGAAATAGGTCTGAAATCAGCCACAGTGGAAGGATTATCCTTTTTTGCTACTAAAGTAATAAATGTACTATTTACTTCCTTCAGTAATTTAGAGCTATGAAAAAAAAAATTGTAACTGCAGCCACAAACTCATCTCCAACCACTTCCCAACTAGCCTTGAAGAAATGACTTGGAAACCCATCAGGTCCAGGGGCCTTATTAGAACCAATACAAGCAAGAGCACTAACCACCTCTTTTCTAGTAACCTCCTTGATTAAGTCAGGTACATCCATTTGTTGAACGCAACTACTAAACTCAATCCCTGAAAACCAGTCCTCATTAAATTTATAATCTTATGGAGTATTAAACAAATCAGAGTAGTAATTGATACATTCTGTGGCAATGTCTTTATCCTCTTCCAATTTCACATTATCAGCAGAACAGAGATATAAGATGTTATTTTTATTTCTTCTGACCTTTAACGAGTTGTGAAAAAAAGAAGTATTTTGATCCCCTATATCAAGCCATTTAATTCTGGACTGCTGTTTGGCTTCAGATTCCTCATACTTAATAAGCTTAGAGTAATCCTGAACATAAGCTCTTTCTCTTCTAGCTAACCGAGAGTTTAAAGGATCATTTTGAAGCATTAATTGAGTACACTCCATATCCTCTTTAGCTTTAATAACACTGTCAGAAAGATTCTTAAATCTAGCCTTTTTCCATATAATAATATCCTTCTTGACTCTCTTCACCTTAGTTACAAATTTAAACATAGGATTACCACACACAGGGCCTATCCAAGCTTGTTTGACAATATGAATGAACTCTTGTTCTTCAGTAAGGAAATTGGAAAATCTGAAAGGAGGAGGACCATGTCTTCTTTTTTCAAAAATAGAAACAATGCAGGGAGAGTGATCTGATATACCAGGGACCAAGAATTCAGCAGTGGACAAAATAAATTGATGAATCCAATCAAGAGTAATTAAGGCTCTATCAATTTTTGATCTGATAATGTTACCATCCATTTGACAGTTATTCCAAGTATAAAAACAACCAGAAAAGAGAAGATCAAATAAGTGGGAGGCTTGAATACAATTCTGAAAATCAGTAAACTGGTGAGCCATAACCTCAGCACCACCTATCTTATCATAAGGATGAAGAATGGAATTAAAATCTCCTAAAACTAACCAAGGCTTAATGTTAAACTCAGCAAAAACAACCAGAGAATTCCAAAGATGTACTCTGTTCAAATAGTAATTTTCCGCATAAACAAAAGTCACAACAAAGTTTATTTGGTGTATAGTAGAAACCTCCAGAAAAATGGCCTGAGAAGATATATGGAGCACAGAAGCATTCATGACAGAAGTATCCTAACCTACCCAGATTCTACCGTCATTTGAAACACTATCATTATCTATAAACTTCCAAGAAGGATTAATATTATTGCGAATTCTAACTTTATTAATCTCTTGGACATGAGTCTCAAGGATCCCTATCATAGAAAGGGAGTTATTCCTAATTAATCTCTTTATTTCAATCTGTTTAACTGGGTCATTAAGACCTCTTATGTTCCAACCACCTAATTTAAACATTATTTAAATTTAGAAAGGGAAGTACCTCGAGCAGATTTCTTGAGATCTGCAGTCTTTGGAAGAAGATTAGAAGACACTGAAGTTGATTGCTTCTTTGAGAAATGTCCTCTAGCACTTGAAGAATCAGTATTAGCTTGAGAATTTTCAACATCAATCATGCAATTTTCCTGAGTATTTTCCTTATTTGCATCAAAATCCTTTAAATGACTAACTTCATTCAACTTGTCCAGTAATATGAACTTATTATTCATAAGAAGATCCCCCTTCTCTCTGAATTGAACTATATGAACTTCATTAAGGACAGGACTATCTAAGTTAACATGTACATTATTACTGCTGAGCTCCATCATAACCGGTTGATTATTAACATCACCTTCAATACCCATTCCTTCATCAGAAGTATAAGAACCTGTCTCAGTAGGATCCCTTATTCTCTTACCAGACTTTGTTGTCCATCCTTCAGCATCAACAGAGGCATTATTCTTTTTAGGAGTCTTTGATTTTGAAATCCAGCCATCAGCATCCATAGTGGTAGTACTTTTCCGAACCCATTTCTGCACCATCTTTTGAACAGGCTTGACTTGTTTGGGACAATTTGATAGGGTATGACCAAACACATAACAATTACTACACTCTAGGGGGTTTCCAAGAGTATTCCATTTTGATTTCCACTTTGTCCTTACCCCCTAGAGTGAAGGTAAAGGATTCAGGAAATTCACAATTAACATCAACTTCAACACAAATCCTAGCATAACTCATTCTGGTTTTATTCAAAGTTTGAGTATCCATCATTAGAGGTTTACCCAAATAGCTAGCAATCATACTCAGGCCCTTATTGTTCCACATAAAAAGGGGAACCTTCCTAAAATTCATACATACAGGAAGAGTTTTCAATTCAGAAATTTCTTGCTCAACAGTCCTAGACCATGGCTTAATAATGAACAATCTATTCGAAATAAACATTGAGCCCATTTCCAAAGCACGAATTCTATCTTCATCATAATTAAATTCAAAAATAAACATGCTCTCACCATGAATGGTCATTTGGATGTTACCTTTAGGTTTCCAAGCTCGATTCACTGCATTACGAACCCAATTGAATGGCAAACGTCTACCTAAAAATGCTCCAATTACTTTATCTTCACAATTTCTAATATCTTCATCAAACACTTCATATGGAATATCCATAGATTTCTTCCCATCCAACACCGGATATGAATAGAATTCCATATCTGCAGAGATAACTGAATCCTTCTTCTTATCAAACAAAGAAGACCAAGCAGCCTTTGAGTTATCAGCACCAGATTGAGGAAAATCTTCAAATCCTGGAGGAATAACTGGATCTACCATCGAAACTTTACCAGAGACTAAAGGAACGTCAACACCCCCCCAAAGAAGGTTCCTCTAACGATATGGAGGAAGTCACTAGAGGAAGAATAGCCGGAGAAGACACCTGCATCTCACCAGAGGAGATGCAAAAGAACGAGAAAACTTTAACCTAAAATCGCCTTTGACTAGGTCAGCGCTTAACGGCCCTCTCGTTTCCCCCTTGCTTGTTTAAAGATTATCCCAACTAACACAGTAATGGACTATGGTCATAACAGTGTTCTTTTTTTTAATGAACCTTAACTCTATTCATAATTGAAAAACAAATAACAAATTTCCAAAAAAAAAAAAAAAAAGAAACACGGAACTTCTCCCTTGATATTTATTCACCAACTAAACACCTAAGTCTCTCAAAAGAAAAAACTTCAAAAAATCATCTTAATGATGTAAATATCAAGCCCTGTATTCAATAGGGGATTAATAGTTCGTCATGCCTACCAATAAACTATAGAAAATTAAGGAGTATTGATGCGCTCGTGAGATAATTCATCAATTGGATGTACCAAATCTGAACTAAAAAAAATCAAGAAGTACAAAAAGCTTACCCGACGTAACCCTAGGATTTCACGAACAGTTTCTAATTCAGATTATTTGGTCTTCAACCTCAAGTAATAATTCTAAAAACAATCATGAATAGCTACATCATAAATTTCGTTATCAGTGGTAGTACCTTCATCAGACAGAACAAAAGAAAAGAGATTAGTATGCAGAGTCAAGAAAAAACATAAACAAACTGATGGAAAGTAATTGCCCCGATTGTTATTGAAATAAGAGACTAACAGGTTATCGGAGAGAGTGATAGTTATTGCAATCTAGGGTTTGGTGTGTAAACGGTGGTTTCTTTTCTTTCCAATGGTGTAAACGGAGATATTAGTAGAGAGAAGCAAGTTACGTTAATTTTTAATTAGGTCTCAAGTGGTGTGGAAATACGAATATTGATGGTGTGAAAAAACCGGAGTTTTCTATCGGTCAATAATTTTTGGTGGGACCAGAAGCTCTAAGAAGAGAGCTTGATTCAGCTTTTAACCACAACAGAGGAAATTCACCTGAAATCATATTATTATTAATTGGCTATTGTTCCTTATCTCCAATTTTTAGTTTTTGTCTCTGGGTCATTTTCTTCTATCCAAATTTCGTTAGTGCTCTTAATCTATTTTTAGCTAAAAGTTCCCCTGGTTCTCCAATTGTTGGTTTATTGTCCGTGGGTCTTCTTCATCTTATGATTGCCTTCAAAGGGTTTATTTATATTCGTATTTTGTAGAACTCGTCCTAACCCTGCATAAAATCATTTTAAGTAAGCTTCATCCTTTCATTTGTTTGTTTTAATGTTTCAAAGAAGTGTTGATTGTATTGCTGGTCTTTATAGAAGTTGACGTTCCCAAGCTTTTTCCTCACTATGGCCTAACTATTTTGGTACTTTGTCGGATCAATGAATTAAGGTCCGGTTTTTTCATGTAAAATAGTTATCACCCAGTGGCTTTGTTGTATTTGTGTCGGTTGTCCGTAGTTTTTGTCGCTGTATTCTTACTATTTTGGTGTTTTGTTAGACTAATTCTCGTCTGGTTTCAAGGTTTCTTTCTTGTAAAATAGTTACACACAGCAGTTTTCCCTATTCCTAGCCAGCAATACCCATCAATTATCCTTTGTTTTGTGTCTAAAAGTGTAGCTGTTGCATCATCTCATGGGATGGTTCCCTTTTGAGACATTTTTGTTTTAGTGTTTCTCTTCTCTTAATCAGATTTATCTTTGGTTCTATTCATTTGAAAGTTATCTTTCCCATCAATTCTTTTTTTTTTTTGAACATTGTTTTCTTCTTTTGCCAATTTATGATGCAGCTTTTAAACATTACAAACTTAAATAATTAAGTAGCGTTTCCCCTAGGTCCCTTGATCTCAACAATGAGTTTGGTCCATTTGTTTCATTGTGATGTAACCTCTTGATAGGTATTTTGCAATTTCTTGACCCCATCAGTTGCTCTTCTCTTTGGCAAGTAATTTCCGCTCGCTTGCCTTCTATATAACAGATACTATACAGATTTAACGAATTCCTTAATGTGGTTACTGGGTTGGTAAGTTGTTCCCTTAATCCTGTTATTTATTGAAATTCTACTTCTATTAGTTATCTTTTTATTTTCTGTGTGTTTTCTTGTTGTGGTTGTCAGCTTCCTCTACATGTACCCAACATTATTGTTTTACACTACCTGTCAAGGCTCATTCGTTGCTTTTCTAATCCTTAATTTTGTCCTGGTGGGTAATTCTATTACCATTATTCAGAGAATTTTCTTGGCCTCCACCTTTCCTAAAATTTTATTTACTGTTCACAACTACATTTTAATTTACTCTTATTCCTTCACTCTCAACTTCCTAGTAGATCTAGTAGTATTAACCCCCTGTTTTAGAGTCATTATGAAAATTCTCTCTTGTAACGTCCAAGGAATTGGACTTCCAATTACTCAGGATCACTTAAACCACCTCAACCAATTTTATAGGCCAGAAATAATCTTCCTTCCCGAGACAAAAGCATCGCTGTCTCGAATGGAACTTTTCCTGAAAAAATACAAATTTGCTGATTGGTTTATAGTACCTTCCGTGGGAATTGCAAAAGGGCTAGCAATAGCGTGGCACAACAACATAGAAATGCATCTAATTTCATCAAACCTAAACGTGTGCCATTTTGAAACAAAAATTGGAATAACTGAGGTGATAATTACTTGTGTTTATGGTGCAGTTGAGCCAGAAGCTAAATTTGAACAATGGTCGTATATTGCTAACATTACTCAATAGGTCAACAAACCTTGGTTGCTAATTGGCGACTTAAACGTTATTCTAGACCCAGATGAAAAACAAGGTGGAAATAAAACAAGTTCAAGTAGTAAATCTTCCATACTTCGGGCAATTGACTCTTTGGGGCTTCAAGATGCGGGGTACGAAGGAGCGCCATATACATGGTCAAATAATAGAGAAGGTGGTGCCAATATATGTGAAAGAATTGACAGAGCTTCAACATCCTTCCAATGGATGCAAAATTTTCTAGACACAAAGGTGAGTCATTTGCCTAGAGTTGGTTCTGATCATACGCCGCTCCTTCTTGATTCAAATCCAGAAAAACAAAAATTAAAAAAACCATTTAGATGCATTAGATCCTGGCTGTCACATCCTACTTTAGCTTCGATAGTTGCCAACTCTTGGAATTATCACTCCAGCACTATCCAGGACATGAACATTTATTCGAAGCTTAAACTATTATCCTCGGATTTATCTCAATGGAATTCAGATGTGTTTGGAAACATACATAAAAACATTAAATCCCTGAATAATAGGATTGAAAGCCTACATAGATCTGGAAATTTCGCCGAAAATCTAGATAAAATTAGACAACTCCAAGCAGAATTAGGCAAATGGTACAAAATCAAAAATGATTACTATCATCAAATTTCAAGAGACAAAATTTTCAAGGAATATGACCAAAACACGGAATACTTCCATGCAACAGCTTCCAATAGGAAAACAATCAATTCTATAAACTCTCTTAGAGAACCTTCGGGTCTTTGGCTTTCAGAAAGAGATCAAATCAATACCGTTTTGGTAAACCATTTTACTCAGATAGGCACATCGCAGAATAACAACTCGGTGGAAGACTTATCAAGTTTTATTGAACCTTGCATCTCTAAGGTCGAAAATTCATCGTTAATTGTTATTCCTTCAAAAGAAGAAATTTGGAATACAATTTCCAAAATGAATCAGTGAGGAGATCCAGGACCATATGGATTTCAACCAGGCTTCCTTAAAGCCAACTGGGATATAATGGGTCAGGATATAACCTATACTGTTCAAGAATTTTTCAAAACCGGAATCCTAACCCAGAATTAAATCATTCCTTCATAACCCTGATTCCTAAAATAGCCACCCCACAAACCCCATCAGATTTTAGGCCCATAAGCCTGAGTAACACAATATACAAGATCATATTCAAAATTCTAGCTAACGGGCTAAAACCTATCTTAAACAAGATAATATCCCCTAATCAGTCTGCATTTCTTCCGGGGAGACAAATCACTGATAACATTATCATTGCACATGAGCTTATTCACTCTATGAAAAACTCAAAAGCTACAAAAGGAAATTTCGCTTTAAAATTAGACCTCTCTAAAGCTTTTGACAGAGTAGAGTGGAATTTCATCAAATCGGTTCTTTTAGCGTTTGGTTTTGGTCATTCGTGGGTTAACCTCATAATGTAGTGCATTTCAACCACTTCATTTTCTATACATCTAAATGGCTCTCCGGGTCCAATTTTTTTCCACTTCTAGAGGTCTAAGATAGGGTGACCCACTTTCACCATACCTATTCTTAATATGCATGGAGATTCTTTCTAGACTCCTAGAAAAAGCATTTTGCGAAAAGAAAATTTCGGGCCTCAAGGTAAATAAAGTTGCCCCGAATATTTCGCACCTTTTCTTCGTCGATGACTGTTTTTTATTCACAAGATCTAACCTAGGCGAGGCAAAAAATTTGTTAGATATTCTATCAAGATTTGGCGAGATTACGGGTCAGATGGTAAACCTCCAAAAATCCGGTATCTATTTCAGTCCTAGAATTCACCCGAAACATGGGAAAATCATTGCGAGGATCCTAAAAGTTCCCTTAATGACAAAAAATGATAGATATCTAGGAACCTCTCTTTTCTTCGATAAAAATAGAAAAGAAAATTTTGAACCTCTGCTACAAAAATATTATGCCACTCTTCAAGGTTGGAAATCTAAGTTACTCTCTCAAGCTGGCAAAACAATTCTAATAAAGTCCATCCTTCAAGGCTTTCCAACTTACAAGATGCAAGTGCTTTCTCTCCCTAAAGAAACACTAGATCAAATAGACAGAATCCAAAGAGACTTTTGGTGGAATAAAAATAAACCCAAGAGCAGAGGAGGCTATATAAAGGCCTGGATCAGCACATGCAAGCCTATATCTCAAGGGGGTGTAGGTATAAAGAACCCACACCAATTTAACATAGCTTTCCTTACTAAGCTAGCTAGCCGTCTCATTTCAGACCAAGATCAAATTTGGGCTCAACTTCTCAAAGCTAAATATTTCCCAAAATCTCATCCTCTGGAATTCTCTAGGTCTTCTAAATTATCATGGATTTGGACTAGCATAAAAAAAAGGGTTGGAGCTCATTAAAGGTAATTTTGTCTGGCAAGTAAAAAATGGAGCTTCTACAAAAAATTTGGGAAGACAAATGGGTGCCTAATACAGATATTATTCAAAAACCCATTAATATTCAAGATCATGTTCCGCAGAGGGTAAATGAGTTGATAACTCTTGAAGATACTTGGGATCAAGACAAGCTCAATACCTACTTTGAACCAGATATAAAAGCTAAGATTTTAGCCATTTCTCCGAAAAGACAAGAACAAGACAAAATAAGATGGCAACATCACCCCTCGGGAATTTTCTCGGAAAAAAATGTATATAACTTTATCATAAATCAAAACCAAGAAGAAAATAGCCTAAATACCTTTCCATGGAAAAAAATATGGAAGATACAAGTAATTCCGAGAATCAAATTATTTGTCTGGAAATTAGATCAAAAAGCCCTCCCAACGAATTTAAGACTCGGAGCTCATAATACGGACATAATCACAGAGTGCCCAATGTGCGATTCACAGGAGCAAGAATCAAAACAACACTTATTTCGGTTTTGCCAATTTGCAAGAGCCATTTGGTTTGGTCTCTCTCTAGAAGAAGTGAACACGAGAATTGGCTCAGACTCCATAGTTAAGTGGATAAATGAGTGGATCACGGATCAAGAATTCTTACAATGGTTTGATAAAATCGAAACTATATCTTGGTTTATTTGGAAGTACAGATACTCGGTGGTTTTCGAAAAAATCATTCCAAATCCAAATCACCTCATAGAGCAAATCAATAAATTCGTGCACCAGAATTCTCAAGGAAATATCCAACAAAAATTGAAGAACAAAGATAGAAATATCCCCAAGGAAAGATGGTCCGACTTAAAGACGGGCTGGATAATCTTTATTGATGTGGATTTTAAAAAAGAAGATTCAACGATAGGATACGCCTTTCTACTTTACTCAGTAGATAACGAATCTTTCATGCATATTGCAGCGGGATCGGAGTGGTCCTCCTCAGCTTTTCATGCAAAATCAAAAGCCTTGTTAAAAGCCTCCTCATGGTTAAGTGAAAATATATTATCCAGTGTCTCGATAGCAACGGATTGCAAAACACTGGTGGAAACGATCAACAAGACTTGTAAAGATTCTGCTTGGAACGCGGATAATACCATTCAGGAAACTATCTCAATATTGGAAAATCTTCCATAGGCCCATGTAAAGTATATAAACAGGAAATATAACTATGCAACGGATTACATTGTTAAAGAAGCTCGGATAAAGCATCTTAGGCACATGTCTTCAAGTATTCAGCAAAGAGTTTTAAAATCTAGTGTTATTTCCAATGTTTTTATCAAAAATGAGATTATAAATCTCTTGTACTCTGTTATTTGATTAATAAGACTTGCATTTTCATCAAAAAAAATGCATTAAAGAAAAAAGAAAAGGTCACGATGTTTATAGACTTGTAAATTTTGGGTCCCAATGATAAATTTTGAAGGGGCAGGATCGGGTTACCCTATCTCTATTTTTACTTTTTTGAGCGGAAAAAAGTCAAATCTTGTTAGAAGGAAAAGAAAATAAATAAACACAAGCTCTGAGGATCGGGCGATTATTCAATTCAACTCAGTCCTTCAACTCATAAAAATTTTCATCGAATGTTTCATCTATAAGTTCTAATCATCTTTACTTTTACCTTTCCATGTTGTTTTGTTTACAGTCATAAACCTTTTAGTATTGTCTTATAAATTTTTTTAAACTAATTAGCATTCTTTTGTTTTCTTTTCGAATTTGATGGATACATAAGTTTCTTTCATGATTCCTCTTATTGTGTTTGCCTAGTGATTTTTCTCTAATGGCTTTTGCCTCTTTTGTTGTTGTGATCATAGCTTTTGCTGAGTTTATCTACAAGCTTCTGCTTAAAGGTTCAAAAAGGATTGGATTCAAAGCTTTTGCTCATGGTGTTTTGTGGAAGAAGTCTCAAATCGGTTTCAACTCAGCTAAACTCAGTAGCTTGTCATCCCGCCAATCAAGGAATTCAAAAAAATTCAAAACTAGTTCATTCAGTCGAATGCAGTTAATTGGTTTCCTAATTTTGCTCTTCACTCTCATTGTAGTCAGCTATACAACTACCCAAAATAAGGAAAATACCAAACAATTTTGTTTCCTTTTTGTAAGGCATAAAGATTATATGCAATTAAACTCTATCTTAAATTTCGTACATCCTCAACTTCAAAACCCTAGCAGTAGTTATATCAATACCTCATACTTTCTTTATCTCAACTTTCACAATTGTCATCTTAGAGCATCCCCCACTTTCTCAAAATCAGGATACCTTAGTCAGAACAATATTGTGATGGAGGAAGGTAGCTCTAGTCAAGTTGTAGATTTAGTCAGCAAGTTTAAGAAAGCTACTTTGGACCTAGGAGATATTAATGAAATTGAAGTTATCAAGAGCCAAAACAAGGAAGATGAATCAGAAGACAACCAGGAAGCTAGTGCTATTGGTAAAGTTATCATTGAAGGCAGAATGAGTTATGATTCGATAGAAAAGGGGATTATTTTCACATGGCCATTCTTAACAATGGAAAACTTAAAGATTATTTAAGTGGAACCAAATGTGTTTATTTTCAAATTCAATCAATGTGAGCTTCTCAACGAGGTAATTGAAGAAAGACCATGGGGCATCAATAAGCATCTCTTAGTTGTTCATGATTACATTTCGGAAATGATTTACACTGAAAAGCATTTGGGTTTCCAATTATTCTGGATTCAACTCAAATATTTACTGCCAGAGCATATGAATGTTTCATCTGTGACAAAAATAGGTCAGGTTATGGGAGAAGTCATTGCTATTGAACCTAAGGATGCAATTCCCATTGGTAGTGATCATGTCAAAGTCTGCGCTAATGTGGATCTATCTATGCCTATTGATGTGGTTTATAACAAGTTGTAGAAAGTGGTAAGAAAAGTATCGTTCACTCAGACTTGTAAAGATTCGTTTTAGACTCAAAGTAAAATAGAAAACTCAATCAAAGTTGTTATCAAGATTTTAAAAAGCATCGAGACTCAGGATTCCACCATTGACCAATTAAGTGATTCAATCTAATCAATATTCATGCAATTCTTTGCGTTTGAAGTGATTCTAAATTATTGCCTCTAGTAGATTTTAGAAGTAACAATTGTAAACACTAAGCATGAAACATCAAAAGTCTTAAACTAAGCATGCTCCATCAAAACGAATCACAATCATTCAATAAAAATCAGTTTCCAATATTAGTTCCATGCAAATAATCATAAAAGAAATTGCAAAAATTAATTAAAATAGAAATATACCACTTTTCATGGAACAATAGCTTCCTCCGTCGCCTCAGCTAAGGGGTTTAGCTCCTCGTATTATTCACGTGCTCAAAATAGGTGTTCATAGCTCAAAAGTGTGAAAAACAAGAGAAAACTAATAAAGCAGCGAGTTTGTAACAGATATAATTGTTACTGAACTCATCATTCTGCTGTAGAAATCGTTGCGTGAAGCATTGCGAACTCAATATAATTGTTGGAAAATTTGTTACAAAGAGAATGAATTTGAATGAATAGGTGACACTTTCTGCGACCTTCTTTGAGTGTTGTTCTCTGTTCTTGTTCTTCCTCTTCTCTGCAAGTTATGAATTCGTCTATGCAAGCCTTGATTTCTCTCTGAAGCTACCCCAATGTCTCAACCTCTCTTCTGAGACTCAAGCTAATGTATTTATACACCACAGGCCCCTTTTCTTGCGAATAAATCCTTCCAAAATATTTTTTTTTCTTTCTCCAAAAGACTCGGGAATTTCCTTACGTGTTTACAATAGCGGCTGATTTGTTCCAAAGATAAAATCAAGTCAGCTGATAAGATATTCTCCCTGATTTGCTTCATGTAACTTCCATACTCCAACCAAATTCCCTTTCCCTGTATAGCCGAGTAACTATGAAACTTCCTTTTCTGTCGATTCTAAAGCAGGTATCTTCCCTGTTTTGATTAAAACTCTCATTAGTAAATATAGGATATGATCCTAGGCGTCCATATACTTACTCAATCATTCACGTATCTTCCCAAATCATCAACAGACCCGACAATGTTTCCACGTACAAACCAATACCCGTTTAAATCTTTCACTCCCTATTTTGTCGAGATATGAATGGAAGTATTCTTGTATTTTCCTTTATAAGACAATTACCGACCCTGTTTTATCCAAACAGGGTAATCCCAGTTCATATCCATGAAATAATCGACCCAAAAATCCATCACAGAGAGTTCGCATAAGAGAGAAATATTCTCCACCCCTGTTCTTTCCAAACTCGATGATACGCCCACTTCTATTGATTTTCAAGCCTATGCAAGCCCTGTTTTGATAAACCAAGCTCAGTCCAACTCGAATCCACAAGAAAACCCGATTAAATCTCCATCACACAAATTTCAAAAACTTCCGCAGTTGAAAGTACAGCTTCCCGCCAAAACTCAAATTCAAAAGGTAGGAGACGGAGTGCCCTTAACCAGACATGGGTGTGATTAGCAGTTTGGTTACCCCTTAGCAATTGAGTTGCCCCTTATCCAAAATGGGGGTCCCTTTAGCAGATGTCCTCCGGAGGTGCCTTTAGCAACTTTTCGAGCCGATTTCTCCCCACATGTTTATTTCTCCAAAAACACCTACAAAGACATAAAATACCAAAATAAGCACAAAATCGAGTACTAACATTACAGAGAATTGAGACTAATATAGACACATAAATGCGTCTATCAAATACCCCCAAACTTATTATTTGCTAGTCCCAAGCAAATCTAGAGAATAAAAATCCTAACTCACTGTCGCAGGCATCGTCGATTGCATTTAGCGTATGCAATAATCCTTTAAACCCCTAGGTGGCCCTAGTGGCCGAGTTATAGTCTCGGGAGTGCTTACAAGAGGTATACCCACAAAACCTTTACACTCCAGACCCTAACTATCTACGCAGAACCTTGGAAGGCACTAAAGAATCTCCTTGGTTGGCATACTTATTGACTACAGGAGGAAGTACCCTGATGCGAAATTCCAATTGTTGTATACGAGTTTGCACTCAAGCATACTAAAATTCATATATAAGTGACAGAGTTCTACTCAGATAGTTTCTGGACATCATAACCGGAGTCAACCAATCACATGGATAGATTAAGAAGATGGATGTAGAGAAAAACGTAGATGGTTTTGATGTTGACTAAGGTGAACGGTGTTTCTCATATCTGTCTGAAGGCCACTGCCAAAATGAACCTATCCTAATGGACTGAGATACTAGTCTGACTAATAGCAACACACTGACATATACAAGGGAACCAGTGGTCGATAATCCTAACTCTAGATCAACTCAGCTGGCATATACAAGGGAACCAGTGGTCGATTTTATTGAATTTATTCCGGTTGATCTAATGGTCTTATCTATCTTTTTTTTTTTTTTTTTTTTTTTTTTTTTTTTTTTTTTTTTTGGTATCTCAATCACTCTATTTCACTCTAGCAGTGGGAACAACTTGAATCGTGAGCCCCACCTAATCACTTAGAGAAACATATTTTAAAGAAAACAAAATAAAAATAGAAGTGAAAAGGATTCAACGAGATATGGCGAAACTACCATGTTTTTTTCTTTAATTCTAACACCTGAGCTCTGTGCTTTTATGAATAGACTCTTTAGATGTTTCCATCTAATCAGATTGGTTCCTCAACTCCTACAACCAAAATGCTTCCATCCACTTAGATTGGTTAGTGCCATCCTTAATAAGCATAAATTTCTAGGCTCTGGAATTTATTTATCGCGACTAAAAAGTTTCTCCCATACCCCCAAACTTAAATCTAACATTGTCCTCTTTGTTCTAAAGATAGAATTAAAAGCATGAACAATGAGAAACGGTTACCATTTGAAGCAAAAGAGATAAGGAAAGATATTATCGTGTCGCATGAATATTGGGTTACCTCCCAAGAAGTGCTAAGTTTAACGTCTTCAGCCAGACATTACGTACCCATAAAATGGCTAATTACCCTTTGAAATAGTATATCAATAGTCGAAACAACTGTGGATCATCAAAACCAAATAATACTGCCACTAAAATGAGACAACTGCAGAGGATCTAAAAAATGAACAAATGGAGCACAACCTTATCGAAAGTTTCTTGCAAGACAACTGGATCTATCTGGGACGACCAATTGGGCTTCATATGAGTGTCTTGACAAATAGATTTATCCGAATAACGGGTTTCTAATAGCTTAATTTCTCCCTGGACAGTATCAGGGTGATCGGGTTGTGGTGTCTGAAGAGACTCAAGTAATACCTCGGATGTAAAAAGATCGAGTCCCAAGTTAAGGACTTCTAAGGGGGAGACTTGACAATTACTAGAACTATCACTACCCCAAACTTAGGGTAATCACTACTCTCAGACGAACCGCTAACTATTGCTTGGATTTCTGGATCCTCGGAGTATTTAAAATACTCAAAAGCTTCTTCTAGTTCTCTACCCCCAAACTTAGGGTCATCATTACTCTCAAAAAGACCTAACATTATTGCCTGAATTTTTGGGTCTGTCGAGTCCTTAAAATGTTCGAGAGCTTCTTCTAGTTCTAAAGTCTGGTCATCTATATGAGCTAAGAGAATTGTCTCATCAAATTCATCCAAAGAATCACCAAATAAAGTGTCGTCCTAATTATCCTGAACTAGATCATGAGCTAAAGTGCTAATCATATTCACTTCCTCTAAATCATCGGAAGGTTGTCTAGTAACATTAAAGACATTTAGTTCAGTGGTCATATTACCAAAGGATATGTTCATAAGTCCAGTCCTACAGTTGATAATAGCATTAGATGTGGCTAGAAATGGGCGACCTAAAATCACCGGTATTTGGTTTTCTGGGTCAGGGACAGGTTGTGTATCTAGGACTACGAAATCCACAGGATAAATAAACTTGTCGACCTCAATAAGAACATCCTCTATCACACCACGAGGAATTTTAACAGACCTATCAGCTAACTGCAGTGTTATCTTGGTAGGTTTCAATTCACCAAGTCCTAGCTGTTAGTACACATGGTACGGAAGTAAGTTCACACTAGCTCCTAATTCAAGTAAAGCTTTCTCTACCCTGTATTTTCCTATCGTGCAAGCAATGGTAGGGGCATCTGGGTCTTTATACTTAGGAGTTGTGTTGTTCTGAATGATCGAACTTACATGACTAGCTAAAAAGGCTTTTTTAGGGACACTAAGCTTTCGCTTTCGCGTACACATATCTTTAAGGAATTTGGCATAAGCCGGAAGTTTCCTAATTGCTTCTAGTAACGGAAGGTTTATGGTAACTTTCTTAAAAACCTCCATTATGTCGTTAAAGTTGGATTCACTCTTTGTTGGTACTAATAGCTGTGGAAATGGGGCTCTAGGCATAAAATATGGCCTCTCAGGAACCGAATTGGAATCATCAGAGATTTTATCAGTCTCATCATCTATGGATGGTCCTGAGGGGTGAACTACAGAATGCTCACTATCGGGCATGGTTACCTGATTGTCTACTACTCTACCACTCCTAAGGGTTCTAATTGAATTCAACTGTTGTAATGGTTTTGCACCTATTTCATGAACTCCTCTAGGGTTGGGATTAGTTTGACTAGGAACCTTCCGTTATCTCTTTCACTTAAAGTCTTAGCTATTTGACCTATTTGAAGTTCTAACTTAGCAAGAGTCTGAGCATTAGTTTGAAAATTCTGCTTGGTTTCCTGTTCAAAACTAACTTGGATCTTTACTAACATTTCCTGGCTCTGTGCTAACATATCCTGGCTCTTTCTTAATATACTAAGAGATTCCTCTAAGCTAGTCATTTTATTCTCTGAAGGGTTCTGAAACTGAGCTTGACCTGGAGAGTTCTTATTATAACCAAAACCTGGGGGAACATTCGAATTACTAAGCTGACCTTGACTCTGGCCCTTAGACCACGAAAGGTTCGGATGGTTTCTCCAACCAGGGTTATAAGTTTCTGAATATGGGTCTAACTTTTGAGAGTTATTGTATCTAGTGTTATTGTAAAGTGCATTGGCTTGCTCTTCCATAGTATGGCCTTCCCAAAAAGGCTCCACCCGACTACTAGTGTGACCCAATTCTAAAGCTTCTAACCTTTTAGTTATTGCTGCAATTTTGGCATCTGATTCATAGCCTCCTTCTACCCTATTAACGTTTCCTCTGCCTAGAAGAATTGTTTTTTGGGGTACCCTACTATTTTCCCATTGTTCGGTCTTTTCGGCGATTTCATTCAAAAATGTCATCGCCGCATCAACTGTTTGGTTTTCAAACCCACCTGTACACATAGCTTCCACTATGGTTGTAGTGGAATAATCTAAACCCTCATAAAGGATCTGAACTAACCTAACCTTTTCTAAACCATGATGAGGATATTGGGATAATAGATCATTGAACCTTTCCAAATACCTATACAAAGATTCTCCCTCCTGTTGAGAAAACGTGCAGATTTGTGTCCTAATAGACGATGTTTTGTGCCTAGCGAAAAACTTGTTCAAAAAGGCAGATGTAATTTGTTCATATGTTTCGATTGACCCGGAAGCCAAACTATATAGCCACGATTTGGCTTTATCTTTCAGTGAAAAGGGAATAACCTAAGTTTGAGCATCATCATCAAGATCTCTAATTTTTAGGGTACTACAAATTTCTTCAAAATCCCTAAGATGAAAATAGGGGTTTTCATTTTATTTCCCTAAAAAGATTGGGAGCATCTGTAAGGTCCCAGGTTTCAGTTCATAATTTGCTTCCGTTTCAGCTAACCTGATACACGAGGGACGAGTAGTCCTAGTCGGGTTCAACAAAGCTTTCAAAGTTTCCATTTCTGGCACTATCGGAATATTAGGGATTGTCTCCTCAAATGGACGTTCAAAAACGGACTCTTCAAAAATCGGACTTTCTAAATTTAGGTAATCGAGACGCTTAGAACTACTAGTTTTCTCTTTAACAAATCTACCTAGGGCGTCTCTTTTACATTCAGGCATGCAAAAGAATAAGGAAGGGGATTCTATGCAATCACAAAACAAGGCTGACTCAACCAAATCAAACCTATTGATTTCTTGCAAACAAAAAGCATGATGGCTCCACTTAGATTGTTTCTAGACCAACTTCTAATCTTCCGAAAGGAAACTAGGTACAATTTTAGCAAACCTCTAAAGAACGAGTTAAGCTAATAAGATACCCAACGCAGTCCTTTTGAACGACTTTCCTACAAGCTCGTTACCTTATCGGTCTCGTTCTAGTCAAAATTTTAAGCTTGGGTTCGCGTTTGGTATCGTTTTCCTAAGGCGGGCAAGAAGAGAACGGTGATGAAATCCGAACCCTTATCTTGTATGGCCAGGCCTTGCCCTTTATTAGGAAATTAAAGTCCGTATTCAGTCCTCAACATATATGCATACGAAGGAGTCTAGTAACTCGCTGACAGGGGATTCGCGAGTGTTTAGAATCTTACCTCCCGTTCCAGACGGGGGATGAATCGGTTGTAGTCGACTCGGGCCACTGACTCCTATGTCAGTGTACGAACCCAAGGTGCAGAGACAGTATCGTAACTGTCGTCCTTCCCTGCAAACAGTTTATATTTAAGACCACCCTTCTTTAGGGTTTAAAAATAATGTCCAAATGTCCAAAAAGTCCAAAAATAAAAAGAAAAATTACAAAAATAATTAAACCCTAATACAATTTTCGAAAAAAAAACTAAAAACTAAATAAAAATAAAATTCTTTGTCTCTTCCTCGTTTCTTTTCGCTTTGTCTTTGACTCCAAGTCTTTAGTTAATCACCAATATCTTTGGCTCAGCTTTCTTTTCGATCCAATATCCAAACCTATAACCAAAACACAAATACCCAAGAAAACGTAAAATAGAACAAAAGAATAAAAATCACTAAAAACCTAAAAACAAAACTAAAAACAAGTCCGCGTCGGCGGCGCCAAAAATTGATGTGGTTTATAACAAGTTGTAGAAAGTGGTAAGAAAAGTATCGTTCACTCAGACTTGTAAAGATTCGTTTTAGACTCAAAGTAAAATATAAAACTCAATCAAAGTTGTTATCAAGATTTTAAAAAGCACCGAGACTCAGGATTCCACCATTGACCAATTAAGTGATTCAATCTAATCAATATTCATGCAATTCTTTGCGTTTGAAGTGATTCTAAATTATTGCCTCTAGTAGATTTTCGAAGTAACAATTGTAAACACTAAGCATGAAACATCAAAAGTCTTAAACTAAGCATGCTCCATCAAAACGAATCACAATCATTCAATAAAAATCAGTTTCCAATATTAGTTCCATGCAAATAATCATAAAAGAAATTGCAAAAATTAATTAAAATAGAAATATACCACTTTTCATGGAACAATAGCTTCCTCCGTCGCCTCAGCTAAGGGGTTTAGCTCCTCGTATTATTCACGTGCTCAAAATAGGTGTTCATAGCTCAAAAGTGTGAAAAACAAGAGAAAACTAATAAAGCAACGAGTTTGTAACAGATATAATTGTTACAAAACTCATTATTCTGAAAGAAACTGTTGCGAACATTGCGAACTCAATATAATTGTTGGAAAAATTGTTACAAAGAGAATGAATTTGAATGAATA
>JAJJWW010011010.1:0-45042 GCA_023531295.1 Papaver armeniacum
ATTGTTTTCTACCGATAGTGTTTGATAGATCAAAATGCCTAAGATATCATATTTAAAGATAATGTAACATTAGGGAGTAGTGGAAATTGTAATATTTTCTGACGATTGGATTATGTACACACCAGCAACACCTAAGAAACCAGAATTACTTAAATTTTTAATTGTGATCTACAGGAAATTATGTAATGTCCAGTAGCTCACCAGTTCAAAGAATAATTGGTGATCCAAAACAGTCAAAATCTTATCCTAAGAAGATTCTTTGCTGCACTAATGACTGGTAAGTGCAATTATGCCCTTTTGCAATGATTAATTTTATCTATCTAGTAGACATGGAAGATAGGATCATTTTGGTATAATTACTTTGGGTACATATGTGGACAACATGTACATACTTGTACACATGTTGATTGTTAATGTGTACATACTTGTACACCATTGTAGGTGTGTACATAGTTGTACACCATTGTGCTATCTTTTTGTTTAGTTTTTTTTTTTGTTTATATTTTAGTTGTACACGTTTTGATTCTTTTTTGAAGTGGGCATAATTCCATTTGTTTAGTTGTTTTTTGTTTATATTTTCTTCTTGGAGCAATTTATTGATGTGTAATATTTTGTTTTTGGTGTACATATTTGTACACATTGATTATTTAAAGCAAAAATAGGATTTTTTATACACTTGGACTATGTCTACAAGTTGCTTTGCACATAGAAAAAACCACTATATTTGGGTAAATAACTATGGGTACAAACCGGCACAAATGTGTACATAATCGTACACATGTTAATTGTTAATGTGTACATAGTTGTAAACATGCTTTTTATTATACAAGAATCTTTTATTTTAGATTTAATTATTATTTCCTGTTTACCTCTCTAATATGATTTGTGATGTTAACTCAGGGGGAGACATGGAAAGACCGGATCATTTTGTAGGCGTGTATATAATTGTACAAAATGAGTTCCCAACTAATGTTGCTATGCTTGCAGCCCAAGATGATGCAACACGGTGCAAGGTATTTGTTCTAGTTGAAACTTTGGTTCCCTTGATGATTCCTACCTTAATATTGGTCCTAACTGATAACATGATTGTGTGCTTTAGGCTTTCTTAGTTGAATTTGATAAGTACAACCTTCGTTTAATGAAATAACACATTGATTCTTAATGTGTACATAATTATACACATGTAGATAGTTAATGTGTATATAGTTGTACACTTGTTGATTGTTAATATGAATGATTGGTATTGTGCATGTTTTACAGGGGTGTACATATTGGTGCACCTGTGTAAATCTTATGAAAAAGTAGGATTCCCTTGTTTTACAACGGTGTACATATTGGTGCACCTATAGGAAGTAATTCCCATGAAAAATAGGTTTTTGTGTGGTTATGAATGATCATTTTTATGCATGTTTTGAAGCGGTGTACGTTTTGGTGCACCTCTGTTATTCCCATGTAAAAGTAGGTTTGTGTGTGGTTATGAATGATCGTTTTTTCTACATGTTTTGCAGGGATGTACACATTGCTGCACCTGTATAATTCCCATGAAAAGTGTGCCCCGGTGTGAATATGAATGATCAATTTTATGCATGTTTGCGGTGTACACATTAGTGCTTGATGTATTTTCAATGAAAAAGTAGGTTTGTTTGTGGCTATGAAGGATTGGTTTTAGGAATGTTTCATATGGATGAATACATTGATGCACCAATATAGTTCTCATGAAAAGTAGATGCAGGTATGAGTATGATTGATACATTATGCATGTTGGTAATCTCCTTTTTCGGTAAAGTGCAATGAATCATTGTACTAAGATATTTCAAGCATACTAAGTTTGTGTAGTAATGCCCACATGGATTGTGTCTCACGACCATAAACTAACTTTTTATTTGATCGTTTTTTTTTTGCTTTGTTTTCTTATGTGGATGTTGGTGAAAGGATAATCACTTTCTTTTCAAGTTGTGATTTCTTATGTTCATTGTTTTGTCCTTGATGCAGTCCGGCTATTATGGATGTTATCCAACTGGAGCTTGGCATGGCTGGTATTTTCTCGGTGCGCGTACTACGGTCACGGTCTGGCTATCATGGATTTTGGTTTTTTTTTTTGGATCTTTGCATCGGTGTACATAAATGTACCCACAAATGTAAATTAAAAATTTTTAAAAATGAAAATTATATAGTCATATGGGTACTCTTTTTGTAGCTCTCGGAAAATGCTTTCCAAATATATAAAGTTTGTAAAATTTGGACGAGCAGTTCAAAAGAAAAATTGTTTTAAATTATTTTTTATATTTTTTAAAATTGCTGACGTGTCACGTCCACGTTGAATTTGTCTGTTACAAACACTTGTTATGAAACACGTGTGGAGGTCAGTAGCGTCTTTACACAATTTTTGGATTAAACTGTACCTAGTCAACTAGGTCTGGACTAAACTGTTCTATTTAGTGGGGTTTTGGACTGAACCGTTTTTTTCCCAATTGATATAGCCCAAGTCACTATATAGTTCCGCTCCTGAGCATAGAACATTCAAACCCCAAACTCCCCTATATGAGGGGCATAAAAATCATCAGACCACAGGGTTCTCTTATTGTAGAGAACCATCAAGTGGGATGTATAAATGTCAAAAGCTGAGAGGAGATTTCAAAACAAACTTACAAAATCTAAAAGAATATTTTTTAGGATGTCTAAATGTGAGATGACAGTGACACATTACCCATGTAAATAGAATCATTTTGTGGGGACCATGATTTTTTTGAGGGGACCATGATTTCAATTTTAGGAGGATATTTAGAAGTAAAGTGAAGCCACCCCGTATCCACATATTTTAGTTAATGACCAAAATGTCCTTATATTATTTTAATTTTTTTTAAATTTTTTTTTTAAATTTTTATTTTTTTTTTAATTAGCTTTGGTTCGACAAGTACAAATTCGCAAGTATTTTTCTCGCAAGCCCTTTAGCGATATGCAAATTCGGAGGTATTTTCCCACAAACCCGTTGCTTTTGTTTTTGATTGAAAAAATCGATTAGAAATCATCAAATTAGGTTTGAAATGTTAATTACTGAGTATTGTTCAGTTAGGAGTAGTTTAAACAAAGCCTAGTTTTCTAACCGAACTCCCTACAACATAGAACACCAAGAACTCGTCGGTTAGAACGAAAAATTTCCTTGTAAGCGTTCGCAAAAGTTTTAGAAATTTTGTAGCTGACCGAACTTTGAGTACGGTCCGTTCGCAATTTTTTTAGAAATTTTTTACTTAACCGAACTCCTATCTGATATTTTTTTACTTAATCGAGCTCTTAGAGAGACGATCTGAGCAGGGCGGCACTCAAGGAGAAGAAGTTTTCGTCGTTGCTATTTTTTTTTTTGGTTTTAGGAGAGATGTAAATGGCTGACAAAGTTGATTAACAAAAGATGTAAACGGCTTGAAAATAGTTACAAAAATAGTTTTATCCAACAAACTAAGAGCGTGTTGGGATATAAGAAGCTAGAAATAGAAGTCACAAGCAGAAGTTAGAAGCAGAAATATATTGGTTCACATAAAGTTGATAATTTTACTTATAAAAGTAGTTCTGATATTTTATATAACTAGACTAACTTCTTACTTTTTTACTGGTAAAAGTTGAAAAGATTCTTCTGATGTGTAGCCAAACAGAAGGTAATAGAAATTCATATATCTTGGGAATGCAGTAATTGCAAAATACAATCAACTTCTCCTTTGGTCAGCTATGGCATGGCAGTGGAATTCATATATCAAAGCACCATAACTTTGCTTCATATGTAATCGGGGTTTCCAAAGAACCAATATCTCCGGGAGATGAAGAATAATTTTATAATATGTCAACAGATACTAACAATACCAATGGGAAGAACTCAAGCGTTCTTTTGCCCAGATATTATCCTATTATAACTTGTTACAAATTAAGCCCACCAGATTGTAATAAATCCTCAAATACTTCTTCATCCTGGCCTGAAAAATCAACATACGTCGTAATCATTTCGGAAAGGTTTTTTTTTTTCTCATGAAAGATGAAGACGATGAGAAAAATGAGATATTTCCCGTATGTTTTTAACATGTGTGAAGGGTATGTGCGATTAGTAAGGATATTTTAGGTCAAGGTAGAAAAATATATGGAGTTGACTCTAGTTAGTGAGTCAACGATTTTTTCACTCCTCATATCACATTTTGCTCTCCCTTTAACAAAAATCATATTTATTGCAATTCCAAAATCCCCTCTCTGTTCAATTGAGATGGGAGGATAAGGTCAGTATCAACAATAGATCGTCCTCATGAAGAGAAAGGACATTGTTGAGGATGTGATCCTACATATGTTGGATTCTATGGTAAGAGCATAGGTGTTTTTTAATGCTCTTTTCTAGCATTTGGCTCGGTGTGATTGAATATAAAGTCACACCTAGCCTTCCAGATGTACCAGCAAGTTGTAGCAAAAGTGTTACTAGAAAGATTGGGGTTGTTGTGGTGAACCAGGCATTTAGAGGTGTCAAAAAGGCAAGACCGGCCCAAACCTGGTTTGGCCTGGCCTGTATAAACAGGCCAAAACCCGGCCTGGCCCGTAACTAAACTGAGCAGGCCTGGCCCAGGCCCAAGACAGGCTCAGGCTGGGCTGCAATTTTTAGCCTGTTGGCCAGCTAAGCCCGACCTGCCTTAGCCTTAGCCTGTAACAAGGCCTGCCAGGCTGGCCTGTATTAGCCCGTATAGGAAGAACAATTAACGTCTTATATATACATTGTATAAAAATGATATAGGTGGGGTTCGAATTACAGTTCGTATGGTCGGGCTAGTACTGATTCCATTACTCTACTAGCAGATTTTATGTTTGTTTGTGATGTCTAAATAATTTTAGTAGTAACTAACTATTATTTAGCTAAATAAACCTAGTTACTATAAATATATTTAAATCTCCTTGTTTAAAAGGGATTTATGTTAACGTATTTGTTACCATTGTTTTAGTTTTGATTCCTTACCGAGGAAGGATCCCTTCACACTTTTATCATGACACTATCTCACATGTTGGGCATCATTTTTGCGAATAAAAACCAAACCGCAATGGATTTGAAGCTAATATTTTGGGGATATGTTCCTCTTACAAAGTTCTACATGCCTACCAAATTAAAAAAATAATATTCCCAGTAGCACGGGCACAAACCTAGTAGATTATAATTTTCCGATTGTAAATATTTTAGATTTACTTGGTGTATCTTTTGGGCTTGTGTTTTTTCGTCTTCAGTTTTTGAGTCTTCTTTTTGGGCTTATTTCTGGAAGCACTCTTTTGGAACCATGTTTTAGGGCATACCAAAAATTTTCAAGGCATACAAAATAGTTTTCCCATCCTAGGTGACCTTATAAGGAGAGTTTATTGGGTAGCTCAATTACCTAAATACCCTTGAACCTAAAATCAAAAAACAAAAAACAAAAATGTTTTTATCCTAAACATGTCTTCTTATTCCTCCACCCGAAACACCTCCCTTCTCTCTCAGAATTTATTTTCCATCGCCTTGATTAATTATCGATTCGTGAAAATTTGATCATCAATTAAATTGAACTATATAATGGATCGTATAAAGAAAAAAGCAGATGTCAGGCATTCTGAATCCTCTTCTAATCCATGAATTGAAGATGGAGGTGTAAAAACTGTAATTGAACCAGAAATTGAATCGAAAATTCAACCATTTGAAGCTCCAACTCCTAAAATGAGGATAAGAAGGTATTTCCTACAAACCCAATCTCTTATTTGTTGTTTTTCATCGATTGAATGGGTTAAATTACTAAAAATTTAAGGTTTTTGACGGTTACAGTAGTGGGTTCGGCTGATAATTGAGTTGAGTTTTGAGCCGAACTGTTCTTGAATTTTCACCCTAAAAGTGTCATTGAACAGTTCGGATTATCAGTAAATATCAGTTTTTAGCCGAACCCCAAAATGTGTATAAAATTATTATTTTTTTTTCAAATCTAATAGGTGTTCGACTAATATTATATTCAATATACAAGCCGAACCTAAAAGATATATGATTCAGATGATTCTAATTTAAGTAAATGAGCCGAACCACAACTTCATTTTTAACTATATATGTGTATTTGTAGCATTGGGTTCCTCATCGACGTATTCATCATCGAGATTTGGCTCACTTCCTAGGGCTTTGGATGTCTTCTAATATAAACTCTCAAAGTTACGCTTTATAATCCTTCAGGGATCGTATTTTCTTGAGATAAAAGTCAATTTGGTGTCCAAATTTGTCCCAGAACAGTGTCAGGTTCGGCTAATACCTTGCCAACCTTTCCTACTAGGAACCCGAGAAGTGAAATTTACCCCAGGTGGTTGTCAGGTTCGGCTGACTCGATTAGATCACTTTCAAGCCGAACATCTCTCTGTAAACACTTCGAAAATATAGATTTGCAGGCTCTAGGTTCGGCTAGCTCGTGTTGGTGAGTTATCAGCCGAACTTTCTCTCTGCAGAATCAAGTCTTTCGATCTTGTTTGGCCATAACATTTTCATCCGATGTCGGAATGACCTCATTCTTTTTGCGTTGTGTTTGTCTTTTAATTCTCTTGAAGTTGAATATAATATCTCCTTGATTTTAATGAGTTGAATTTGGACCTTGGTATTCTCCATCAGTAGACTTCACTTTCTTAACACTTTTAGTAATTTCCACTTTTTTTGTTTGATTCATCCTATGAAAAGGATGCACAATAGAAAACATATGTAATAAGAAGCCTAACCCCTAAATGTGTATGAATTTAAGTTTATTATGGAAAATTAGTAACATGTTCGCCTGATATGATTTTTTGAATATGAGCCGAACTTGGAAAAATATATGGTTCGGCTGATACGATATTTAGAGTGAAAACCGAACCTAACTCTCAAGAGAAGGTTCGGCTTGTAATGAAAATTTCTTATTATCCGAACATTTAATTAGTAAGTAGGTCGGAAGTTACAAACTATAAGTTCGGCCAAAACTATTGTATTTCGAGTAAACCGATCTGTTCATCTTCGGTAGTATACAAGTTAGGTTCGGCTGGTAATTTCAAGCCGAACCTATCTCTGTTGCCGAACTTGGGTGAAAAAAATAAATTTTTTGATGATTTCAACCTACACAAATGAAATTAAACATAATCTGGAAGTATACTTGTTTGTTGTTAGCATTGGGTTTCTCATCGTTGTATTCATCTTCTGGATTTGGCTCATAAAAATACAAGTTTTTCCTCACTTCCCCTTCTTCTTCTTCTTCAAAAAAACCTAACTTTTTTTTCTTCCCCTAAAATTTTCATCAACACAAACTTTTATAACTTAATTATCTTAATCACTAATCATTTACATTAAACACTAATCAAAATTATTCATTATTATTAACACTAATATAAAAAGGGTAAATTTGCCATTACCAAAAACATTTGGTTAAGGGGCTATTGAATTTACTATTTCCAACCCGTTTTTTGTCTTTATTCAGTATGCCCTGAAATTTTCTTGTATGCCCTGAAACAGGGTTTTGTTTTGTTTTTTTTTCTCTAAGAAAAAGCACGTGGAATTAACAACGTTGAGTCAAACAATTTTCTAAAAACAGCACCAGACTACCTATGATTACGGATACTTATAGGGCATTTCTAAACTTAAATAACACATGCAAAGCACCAACAGCATTGGACTTGGTCATGGAATTCTCCTCTTATCTCTACAAATTAGGTGCACATTTCAGGATCAAGTAAATATATATAAAGATAGATAGATATAGATTTGAGAACAAAAAAAACCAACAAAAAAATAAAAAATCCAAACTTGAGTTAATGAAAATGGCACAAAACGGTGTCCTCCTAATAATCTTGTTTCTTCATTCTAATCTACTTCAAATAATACCAGGAGTGATTTCACTTAAGGTAACTCCATTTCCATCAGATCCAGCTGCTCTACATACATGGGAATCGAGTAATATACTTCAGTTTAGCGCACGCGCCAACGATCCGGAACTTGATCCTGCTATCAAACAAGCAGAGAAAACCCCTGTAAAAATACTGGTAAGAAAAGATGGGTCCGGCCAATTCAAGACTATAACTGAAGCTGTTAATAGCATCCCTGAACGGAACACTAAAAGAACGATCATTGTTATCGGTCCTGGAACTTACGTAGAGAAGATTAAAGTACCAAGATCAAAACCATTCGTTACGTTTTACGGAGAGAAGGCTAATGATATGCCGAAGCTTACATTTAATGGTGATGCAGCCAAGTATGGAACGGTCGATAGCGCAAGTGTCATAACTGAGTCGGATTATTTCATGGGTGTTAATATAATCTTTGAGGTGATGAGTCTTTGAAAACACCATTTCTCTAATAAATTTTCTTTGTCATGCACAAATTTTCCCTATTGGATGAATTTACCCCAACCTTGTTACATTTGTGACATTCATATATATTTTAAGATCATGCCGCTATTGCCAGGGAAATCTCATTAGTTGGCTTGAGGCAAATGCAATCCATGAATGGTGTACGCTAACCGGGCTGATTATGTTATTACACTTTTGAATTTCAGAATTCATCGCCTCCCCCTGATGGAATAAGAAAAGGAGCTCAAGCAGTTGCAATAAGGATCTCGGGGACCAAGTCTTCCTTCTTCAATTGTAAATTTTATGGCTACCAAGACACTGTCTGTGACGATAGGGGATTGCATTTTTTCAAAGACTGTTTCATTCAAGGAACAGCTGATTTCATCTTTGGAAGTGGTACATCCCTCTATTTGGTATATCTATCTAACTCTCAACTCATCTTCACATGCATGGAAGCGACTCATGCAACGTACATTAACAAGTTAAAAATGTTTGATGTCTATGTTCATAGTAATTAACATTTGGTGTAGAAAACGACATTACATTCGGTGTCTAAAGATAAGGCTGGAGTGATCACTGCACAAGCAAGGGAAAAAGCAGATGATACGGGATACGTCTTTGTACATGCTACTATTCAAGGTAGTGGAGCTGGTAATACAGTCCTGGGAAGGGCATGGAAGCCATATGCCAAGACTGTTTTCGTGTACTCATCCATGGACGACTCTGTGAAACCGGAAGGATGGGACAATCATAGAGACACTAAAAACGATAAGTATGCAATTTAAAACCATTTGACAAAAACAAATTTTTTGCATCAAATGATTCATTTCTGTAACAATTTCAAACGTTTTTGTTTTTCCTCGTAGGACTGTGTATTTTGCAGAATACCATTGTACGGGTCCAGGGGCGAGAACTTCAGGACGGGCAACATTTACAAAAATGCTAACAGACCAAGAAGCAAAACAATACTTAGACATTGAATATGTCAAGGGTTCAACATGGATTACAGCTCCTCCCGTGGTTTAAATGCAGAATTATACTCCCTCCGTCCCACTATTAGATAACCTAGTTGAAGTTTGCACAATTCTTAAGGCAATGAATGAAATGAGTGTTTTTAAGTATTTTTTACAACTATACCCTTATGGATAATAATTTGTAAAATTTAGAAATCATTTATCTCTCAAACTATACCATAGATTTTCGTAAATTTTATACCGTTGAAAATCATTTTAAAACACCTACGTAGCAGTATAAACATAAATATCAAATTATACATATTTCTTATGATACCGATAATCAATCAAAAGGGTAGTTTTAGAAATATCCCCTTGATTAATGAAATAGGTCAATTAATGATGGGACAAGATCTTAGACCAAGTAGGTCATCTAATAGTGGGACGGAGGGAGTAGTTCTTTATCCTCTACTTCTTGTGTCTGAATTTTTTTTTTCTCCCTCCGTGTTCTGTTATTGTGTAACTAAAATGGTTTATGTTCTTGTTGTTCGAGTTAGAAAAATAATCAAGGAAACATTTCAGCCCATTAAAGGCTTTTAGAAACAAAATATTTAACCCTAGAAAATAAAGCTACATAGATCTAAAAATCTATGCAAATAATGAAAATATCTTTACATGCCATAAGCAGCAATTAATTTCTTATATATCCTAACTAAAATTAATATATCCTAACTAAAATACTGAAAAACAACCAAAACTACTCCAAACTAACCATAAGTGCGTTTCTTCAAGAAGTACCTAAGAACAACCAGTACGCCGCTCCCTTTCCTCTAGGTATGTTTCTGCATGATTAACAACAGCCTATTATTAGAACACAACCTCATAAATTCTACCTAACATCCAAGTTTAGTAAACCAGTTTATAATTATCACAAACCAGCCATGAAGGTCGATATTTCTCTCCAGATTATAAATAGCTTGTGAAAATCGATCCTACGTACATTTGGAACAAAACAGACCAAGAAAAATGAAGAATTGCATTGTTCTTGCAATATTTGTGAAAACCATTTTTCTTGGTCTTTTAGTTCCTGTTTTTTCATTTTCTTTAGCACCTATCCCAAGCGATCCAGCAAGTTTGAGCAGATGGGCACAAGCAAATCTTGTCTCAGTCAGAGATCGTAAAGGTGATATATCAAATCTTGATCCAGCTCTTGTATCAGCTGAGATACATGTAGTCATAATCAAAGTTCGTAAAGATGGTTCAGGCCAATTCAGAACGGTGACTGATGCCATAAAGTCGATCCCGAAAGCGAATACCAACCGTACAATCGTTTGGATTGGTCCTGGTGTTTATAAGGAAAAGATTACGATAGAAAGAGATCAGCCATTCGTTACATTGTATGGAGATGCAAACGATATGCCAACCCTGACGTTTGATGGTACCGCGAGACAATATGGTACCGTTTTTAGTGGTTCTGTTACAATTTATTCTGAGTACTTCATGGCTGTGAATATCATCTTTGAGGTGAGTTTTTCAAGCTTAGAACGGTGAGATTTCGGGTTGTGATACGTTTTTGTTGCCTAACTTCTCTTTTCATTTGGTACTTTATTAGAATTCATCACCAATGCCAAAAATGGGAACAATGGATGGTCAAGCAGTAGCAATGACAATCGCCGGGGACAAAGCTGCATTCTACAACTGCAGGTTCAAAGGTTTCCAAGACACTCTATGCGATTTACACGGCAATCACTTTTTCAAAGATTGTTATATTGAAGGCATGGCTGACTTCATTTTCGGAGACGGAAAATCAGTATATCTGGTATCTTATCTATCTCTTTAATTCTTTTGCCAAATGGTCATAGGATACGAGCTTATGCTCATTGCGTTTAATGCAGAATGCGGAGATACAAGCAGTTTGGGACCAAGGAGGAGTTATAACCGCGCACGGAAGGACATCAGAATCTGAAACAACTGGATTTGCATTTGTACATGGTTCAATTTCTGGTGTCACTACTGGTAAAACATACTTAGGCAGGTTATGGAGAGATTGGGGAAAAGTCGTATTCCTTTACGTAGACATGGGAGCATGCATCCATCCTGAAGGCTGGAGTGATAATGGGAAAACCGCAGTTGATAAGACAGTATATTATGGAGAGTACATGAACAAAGGTTCGGGATCAAACTTATCAGGCCGAGTAAAATACGCCCAGAAATTAACCGATGCAGAAGCAAGACCATTTTTGGATCTCAATAACCTCAATGCTTCAACTTGGCTTCTTCCTCCTCCCCGCCTTGTATAACATGTAACCCCCTTTGTACGAACCATGACTTTGTTAATTGCAATAATGTATGTCTTTTCTTTTCATTGTGAACATAAGAAAACGTTAATCGAAAACAAAGACATTTTGAGCTATCCCTTTAATTTGTTCGCAAATCAGTTTCTCCCATAACGTGTACACTATATATATGCGAAACAAGAAGAAATCAAAACTTGGTCAGTAAAAAAGAGATGTTATGCCAAAATTGGCTAAAGCTTCTTAAGAGGTAGGTCCGAGTATACATATGCACATATCGTATGGTCTATGCAATTATTCCAACTTTGTTATGTATCCCTGCTGACGGAATATCGAAAGACACTTTCAGAGGCTAAAACATGACAACCTGACCCTATGCTTACAGATGATGTTTACCCATAATAAGCAAACCCAACTCTATGATTAACATCTCTTAGGTACCCTTACATTGTCACTGATTGTCAAGGTTGTCGGACAAAAAGTATTTTTCATACGTTTTACTTAAAAATCAAGTAGCAAAAAGAATTACATCGTATTAGTTCTTTATCAAATAAAAAATAATAATAATAATAATAATAATAAAATTATAACAACATGTTCAATTAATGTAGTAGTATGTTGTTGGAGCTTAGTTTGTTAGGCTTCCAACTAGTTAATGTAATACTCTTTATCCAATAATAAAAAAAAATAAAAAAAATAGTTACATCGTATTAGTATGTAGATAAGCTGGGTTATCCTGCCCAGTCTCTGTCCCTTCTGAATTACAAACTCCACTCTTTTGAAAACAAAAAACAACAATCCACCGATTTAGCATATTAAATTTTTTAATTTTTTTTTGATGATATTAGTGACCTGAGTTGGAAACTTGCCAGCACCAAATTCTTTGCATGTAGTAGTATGTCGTTGGAGCTTAGCTTGTTAGGCTTCCAACCAGTTTGATGTAATAAATATTTAAATGAATTATCTCATCAAAAGATGAAGACTTATTTTAAAAAAAAAAAATAATAATAAATCAAAAATAAATAAATAATTATTTAATCCTCTGGTAATTGCACAGATGTTTTTGATCTGTTTTCTATACTGCAAGTGTCATATCGGGTAAGTACGTAGATTGGCAGCCTGGTAATACTCATCTATTGACTCATAAAACAGCTTTTTCAATTTCAGTTACAAAAATTTTCACCAACAAACCTCCAACAAGTTCAAGCAACCTAACCAATTCAGTTCCAAATCAGTGGACAATGGACACATTCTGAATTCAGTTTCTCCCTGCTATTATAAATAAATGCTTATGAAGACAAAATGTTTAGCAGAACAAGAAAAAATGGAGAGATACATCGTTTTTCTTCCCACTTTTCTTGTTTTTCTCCTACACCTGCTAATTCCTGTTTTCTCAGTAAACATTTCACCAATTCCTGAAAATCCAGCTAGTTTACGATCTTGGTCTGCCACAAATATAATCCCGTTTAAGGTCCGTAAGAATGATATAGGAGGACTTGAACAACGTTTGGTGGACGCAGAGAGCCAGGTGTTGGTTATCAGTGTACGTCAAGACGGATTGGGGCAGTTCACGACCATTACTGAAGCTATAGATAGTATACCATCAGAAAACAAAAGACGTGTGATTATACGGATAGGTCCTGGTGTTTACAAGGAGAAGATAAATATTGATCAGACGAAACCTTTTATTACATTTTTTGGATCCAAACTTCAAATGCCGAAGCTTACGTATAATGGCACCGCTGCGCAGTATGGTACCGTTGATAGTGCTTCTGTTATCGTCTCGTCTGATTACTTCATGGCTGTCAATGTCATTTTTGAGGTGCGTTAATCCAATCTAATATATATATATCCAACAGTTTCGGGTAAGAAATACTCAAGAACCGATGGAATTTCAGAATTTGGATACGGTACGTAATGAAATTTTTGTTGATATGTATTTCAGAATTCATCACCAATGCCTGATGGAATAAGAAAGGGAGCTCAAGCAGTAGCAATGAGAATTTCAGGTGACAGAGCTTCATTCTATAATTGCAAGTTCCTTGGTTTCCAAGACACTTTATGCGACGATAGGGGCAATCATTTTTTCAAGGACTGTTATGTTGAAGGAACCGTGGATTACATCTTTGGTGATGGCAAATCACTCTACTTGGTAAGCATTTTTGCTCATCCTTCTCGGAACACTTGTTATGATGCCTGTGTTGGCACCTAGATAATTTATGCAAACTCGTATATGTTTAATGCAGAACACAGAGTTAAGATCGGTGGCGCCTGACGTTGCAGTTATAACAGCACAAGCAAGAATAGAAGAAAAAGACGACAGCGGATTTTCTTTTGTACATTGTTTAGTTTCAGGTCCTGGCAATAGTAAGACATATTTGGGACGAGCATGGAAACAAAGGGCAAAAGTTGTATTCATTTACTCAGACATGGGAACTGTTGTTAATTCGGAAGGATGGAATGATCGAGGAAACATCGAAGCTGATAAGTATATACTCAAATCTTCTTTCACAATGCTTTAAATACTTTTCTTCATTCTTTGTTTTTGATCGGTAAAGAAATTGATGTTGGCGAATTTTGAACTCACTGGTAGCGTCACCGAGTGACTTTACCACTGTACTACACCGGCTAAATACTTTTTCTTCAGCTTTTGCTATTTATGTACCTGTTGGACGAGGCCGATCAATTAAGAGATGGCAAATGAGATTGCTAACATTCTATGAGAGCTAGACAAGTTAATTAATTATGCATGTTTTGGTGGTGCAGGACTGTATATTATGGAGAATACAAGTGCAAAGGTCCAGGAGCAAACCCAGTAGGACGCGTAAAATATGTAAAGATGTTGACAGATGAAGAAGTAAAGCCATACTTGGACATCAATTACATCAATGGTTCTTTTTGGATTCTCCCTCCTCCAAAGTTCAGAGGTTATAAGATTAGACCTTAAAAAATGTGACTAGTACAGTTCTTGATTAATGTCAAGCGGCGCCAGCTGAAATATAGTATCACTGAGGCGTATGCAGCTTGGGCCTATGCCCTATTCGGACCGGCAAAGTATTAAGGCGTTTTTGTAACATGGTATGTTGTTGCTATGGAAGGAAAGAAACCGGAGAATCTTTTCCAAGAAGTATCGATCATCTAAGAAGCTCATTTTGGACATTCATTCTGAAACATCCAGTAAAAACTTGATAATTGTTATGTACGTACTAGGTAGTAAATTCGTATTATTATTTTTTTACTCTCTTTTTGCACCCAAATTTTTAACACGCACCATCTGATCGGTTTGGCATACACTTTATATTAAATTAAAAAAAACAAAAAAATGCTTATGTGAGGTGTGCCCTTATGAAAATCACCACAAAACAAACTTCAGAACTTCGAAGGATTTTTTTTTTTTTTTATTGGAAAAGATAAAATTCATTCAAGAAAGTGCTGAGAAAGCACTTCAAACTTACAACATAAACATGCGAGAATCTATAAGGATATGCAAAAGCCTTTCCCTATTACAAGATACCACCGGTTACCGTTTAAAAACCCGCCAATCATGGATGAAATCTACAAACTTGAATTGCTTAAAGGAAATGTGAACACTTGCATCGATGATTTGATGTGAAGTTAGGGTTAGGAAACGAATTGAATAACAATAAAAGAGACGCAGAATTAACGTGGTTCGGCAAGATGTGCCTACGTCCACGGATGAATTCCCTTGGGGAGTAATGTTTTATTGATATCAGAATTACAGTTGATTTTTGTTCCCTTAGCTAGCCTCACCTCCCTCCCCCCATTTGGGATTGTAATTCCCTCTATTTATACAAATGCGAAATAGGATCTTCCCCTAATTTCCTCCTGGTCATAAACTGTATTAAGTTCCCCTGCATGCCTCCTGGCCATAAACTGCCCTATATTAATTCTGCATGAAACTGCCCTCCTGTATTAATTCTGCATGAAACTGCATAAAACTGTCCTGCATGCCTATTGACTTGACCTGCATGCCTCCTGGCATTAATCTGCCCTGCATGTATCCTTGTATTGATTTGCCCTGTTGGCAGACTTGCTTGACTGGTGTAACGGGCTGGCAGTATGGATGGATGTTGTCTAGCAGCACAACTGACAACATGTGTAGAGACTAGATGGCAGTGCGGCATAGTACTTAACTGGAAACTGGTTAGAAGAGCGACTTGCAACTTGACTTCGATAGTTGACTGACAGTTGACTTTGACCATTGACCTGGCATTGACTTCATGGCGCCCTGGACTTGCTGGTAGTTATTTCAATGGGTAGGCTGGTGGCAGCTGAATAGTGGCCCAAAAAAATGCTTATGTGAGGTGTGCCCTTATGAAAATCATCACAAAACAAACTTCAAAACTTTGAAGGATTTTTTTTTTTTTTTTGAAAAGATAAAATTCATTCAAGAAAGTGCTGAGAAAGCACTAATTTACAACATAAACATGCCAGAATCTATAAGGATATACAAAAGCCTTTCCTATTACAAGATACCACCGGTTCGTTTAAAAACCCGCCAATCATGGATGAAATCTTCAAACTTGAATTGCTTAAAGGAAATATGAACACTTGCATCGATGATTTGATGTGAAGTTAGGGTTAGGAAACAAATTGAATAACAATGAAAGAGACGCAGAATTAACGTGGTTCGGCAAGATGTGCCTATGGCCACGGATGAATCCCCTTGGGGAGTAATGTTTTATTGATATCAGAATTACAGTGGATTTTTGTTCCCTTAGCTAGCCTCACCTCCCTCCCCCATTTGGGATTATAATTCCCTCTATTTATACAAATGCGAAATAGGATCTTCCCCTAATTGCCTCCTGGTCATTCACTGTATTAAGTTCCCCTGCATGCCTCCTGACCATGAACTGCCCTACATTAATTCTGCATGAAACTGCACTCCTGTATTAACTCTGCATAAAACTGCCCTGCATGCCTATTGACTTGCCCTGCATGCCTCCTGGCATTAATATGTCTTGCATGTATCCTAGTATTGATTTGCCCTGTTGGCAGACTTGCTTGGTAGGCGTAACGAGTGTGGCGGTATGGATGGATGTTGTCTGGTAGCATATATGACAACATGGGTAGAGACTAGCTGGCAGTGTGGCATAGTACTTAACTGGAAACTGGTTAGAAGCGCGACTTGCAACTTGACTTCGATAGTTGACTGACGGTTGACTTTGACCATTGACCTAGCATTAAATTCATGGAGCCCTGGACTTGCTGGTAGCTATTTCAATGGGTAGGCTGGTGGCAGCTGAATAGTGGCCCAAAACAATATTCTGTCCCAATATAAGGTATTTTTACTCATGGTACAAACATCGCCCCCTCTTAACCTCCAACTTGTTGGGGGTTAAGAACATTTCATTTCCCTTGATCAATGACAAAATTCTCCCTTAAGTGTGGATTATTTTTGCTAAAGTGATTGGCAACCTTCCCTTTTTGTTTGCGGAAATCATAATCAAGACGCCCCCAAGTGAGGCTAGTATGACTGGAAGATCGGCGGGCAACAGTTAAGTATGAACCGTTGTTGTATGAAAAAACTGGATTAAAGACCGGACTGATGCACAGTGCAATGAAACGTAATCTTTGGAGCGCGAAGTAGTGTTGAAAGTGAATTTCATTGTTGATGTAAAAGCGAACCGAGGCGATTCGTAGAACTAGGCCCAGTAAGTGATCGTTGGAAAAGATGAGCTATATTTGTAGCCACTCAGCTGGAATCTGTGTTGGCTGTTGTTATAAGCGAGACTTGAATTTTCAGACTGATAGCAATTTTCGACCGAACTCGGTAGTGGTAGCTGTTGGCACTAAACTGCTGTCAACATCATGCTGAGATGCTTAATTGTGAACGAAAAGGCGACGGTCATTGGTGAGATTCCTCAATAGTTGGGATTGTAAAAGACTTTGTGTGTTATTGGACCTCCAACGGTCTTGGTTGTGTTACTAGATATGATAATGATCTTTATATGTCGTCAATATTTATATGAATCAAGATAGCAGCAGCGATATAGACTAGATCGCAATAGTTGCTGCGGAACTGGATTGCAATGATTGCGGTAAACTGGACTGCGATGTCCACAAAAAAATTTCCTATACATTAATGAGCAAAAATGGGTTGCAACAGATTTGAGCAAAGCTATTCCAGGAAGCTGCGATTTGGATTGCGGAAGCTATGACAATTTTGGGCTGGCAAAGAGCTTCAATCATTTGAACCGCAGAACTCGAGCGTGGATGGACTGCAGTAGCTTTGATCGGTGAGCTATGACGGCGACGAACAATGTTACGCACGCAACAAGTGGTCAACCGGATTCGCAGGGAGCTGCGTGAACATAGGCTCGTTACTGCGGTAGCTTGATCAGCTAAACTGCTGCAGAAGCGACGAGCAAAGTTACCTGCAGCGATTCTGATCGGAGTTGAATCTGAGCTGTTAACATACTGGTTCTGTAGTATTTAATCAAATGGAATCGCAGCATGACATAATTTGGTACTGCCAAAAGAGCTACGGCCGCCAGATGGAAGTGAGCTGCGAAGGTGAAGAAGGTGAGCAGCTGGATCAGCTGATCGGGAAGCAATGATAGCAGGACAAAGAGTGGCTTCGATCACCGGGAAGCTGCGGAAGCGGCGATCAAAGCTGCACTGCAGCAGCTGCGATCAGCTGGACTGCAGAAATGCGAACATAACTGGAGGCTATGTGGCTTGATCAGTGCTGGTACATAGCGGCAACGATCAGTTGCAGCTCAGCGCGCTCGTGGATCAGCTGACTGGCAGGAGCCGTGAACATAGTGATCCGGGCAGAGTTTCCCGATCACCAGTGCCGGTGGCGATGAGCAAAGTTGTACTGCAGCAGCTGCGGTCAACTGGACTGTTGGAGCTGCGAACTGTGGACCGCGCAGCTTCAATCAGTTGTGCTGCAGGAGCTGCAAACATAGCTAGATCACGGTGGCTTCGATGTTTGAAGCTGAAGCGGCGAGCAAATTAAGACCGCAGTTAGCTGCGATCAGTTGGACTGCAGGAGCTGCGAACATAACTGGACTGCAGCAGCTTCGATCAGCTGGACTGCAACAGCGACGAGCAAAGTTACTGCTGCATCAGCTGAATCCGTGGAGCTGCGAACATAGCCGGCCCATGTCTGCGGTAACCAGCATCACATGAACTGCGGCAGCGGCAAATTGACTGCTGGCAAGGTGTCTTTGAAGCGAGGTGCAGCTTGATCAGCTGGACTGTTGGAGCTGCAAACATAGCTGGACTGCAGGGCTTCGATCCGTTTGGACTGGGAGGCGACGAGCATAATTTCACTACAAGGACTGGGTGGCCGGATCTCGCATGAGCTTAAATACCTGACTGGGCAGAGTAGCCGATCAACTAACTTCAGCGCTGGCCGAGGAACTGAATGTTCTCTCTTGATTCGATAAACTTAAGTGTATCAGTTATAAATAGAACATTTGCATCGATTCGTCCAACCGAATCTTTTGAATTGATGAGAAAAAGCGATTTGCATCGATTCGCGTCCAATCGAGTCTGTGATTGCTTAGGAAGCCGGGCTCTGATGAGTTCGATCAACTTAACTGTAGCTTGATTATTAACGCTAATGTTTGCAATTGCAATAATTACGTCAAAATATTAGGGTGTATACTCACCCCTCTTAATCCTGTAACTCGTTGTTGGATTAAAAGTTCGTGTTTCCCTTTAGTCGATTTCAGCGACTGAATTTTGTATCGCATTTAGGTGCTACGTAACTCGCCCCCAAGTGTGTGGAGTATTACGCAACTAGATCTGAAAGATATACTTTAGACTATGAGGTGTTACATATCTATCCCCCAAGTTATGGTAATCCACATTAGAGTGATATGCAACTCGCCCCTACAAGACATCGACGTCATCTTTGCTTGATGCTCGCACAAGGTTGTACTTCCTTGCTGCATCCCGCTCCCGCATGGAATGAAGTTGAAGGTTTGTTTGCTATCTAGAGTTCACGCGGGGGCCAATCCTACTATCCCAGATGCGCGCGAGAGTTGAGGTGTGTGAATCTCCTCATGCCCTGGCATGCAAAACGCTCGCCACCTGTAGGTGTCCCATTGAACAAAATTATGCATGATTATATGAAATGATGCAAAATATTTCGTACCTTATGAGAAGTACTATTGCATCTTCGTGTATGTGGTTTTTAGGACGTCCACCGGCTATGTTGATGTTTCTCAGTGGCGACGATTGTCGAACTGCATGTTTTAAAAACGTTTCAGGCAACAATTCCTTGAACTGGAAAAATTAAACATGTTGATCGAGATCGATCTTGCCGCCGACGAGGTTTTGATCATGTTGTGGACTTGGAGATGATATGGAGTTTGCACTTGACGTTGATTGATGACCATTTTGGTGCAGCCGCACCATGCCTCAATTTAAATTTTACGAAATGCAACAGTTTTCGCCTCTATATTATCGGAATTAGAAGACGAACGTGAGGAACCAAAAATTGGTGAGTCAATCGACTTGATCGCTAATGCGATGCTGATGAATGGAAAAGGTGCGGATGTGACGATTGATTTTCTGCTGACAACCAATGAGTCTGATAGAATGGAATTATCACTGGAGATAAAATTGAATAGGTCGGAAATCTCCAGTTTATTGTGGATTAGCTCAAGCTTCGGTTTGGCGAAATCTGCAGAAATTATGTTGTTTGGAGGAAAAATACAAAAATTGTTGGTTCTGTTCAGGTGGCTCTGTCATGGAAGTTTGTCATAGGTGCATGCGGCTTGGTTGAAAGAATGACGTGTTTGTCGGCGTCGTCTTTTCTTAATGACTTTTGGACGGCTGCTGGCGTCGCCGAAGATGACTTGGAAGTCATGATGATGTTATAACGTTATGTGAGATACGACCTCATGATGTGAGTGAGAGGTGGTATCATGTTGTTACTATTCTGGTGAATCGGGGTAGTTTCACGATGACGTCACGCTGAAGAAGATTGCTCGAACTCCTTTGCTCTGTGGGAGTGGCTATATCTGGTGTAGTTGGCTTAGCGTCTCGGTTTGGTGATGACGACTTATGGTTCGCGTTATGGGTTTACGTAGCATATGGACTTGTCTGCGGGATTTAATTGCACCAGTTGAATCAAAAATGGATTGCAGATACAATAGCTGCAATCAGCTCGAATTTAACAGTTATAAATAAAAGGCGAGCTACAATGATTGCGATCAATCGATTTGTAGAAGTTCGATCAATCGGATTCAGAATCGTTATTCGAAAAAGGACTGCAGCAGTTCGATCACCTAGACTACGTTTGTTGTTGAGAAACTGGACTACAACAGTTCGATCAACTGTACTGTAGAAGTTATATGGAAAAGGAACTACAGCAGTTCGACCAACTTGACTGCAGCTATTGGTATCAGCACTCAAGAACTTTGCATATGAGCAATTTTTTGGATAAAAATAGACACAAAAACGTTCACAAACATTGAATGCGTCTGTTGATTGTGGTTTTTAGCTTAAGGTTAAAATTGTAAAACCCTAGTCGGACAGTGACATCATAGGATTTGAGTAATAATGTCTCCACTGAATGAATTTATTGAACCCTTTATTATGTCTGCGAGAAAATTACCAGGGTACCTTTTTTTATACTAATTAGGGTTTCGACAGGCCAAACCCTAATTCCCACACCACTGTGCCAACGGTAAACCATGCCAGCCACATCTACCGCGCCAAGGCATGCCAACCCTGCCAGCCGTACCACTATGCCAATGGCAAACCATGTAGCCACATCTACCACGCCAAGGCACGCCAACCATGCTAGCCGCACCACTGTGCCAATAGAAAATCATGCCAGCCACATCTACCGCGCCAAGGCATGCCAACCATGCTAGCCGCACCATTGTGCCAATGGAAAATCATGCCAGCCACATCTACCGCGCCAAGGCATGCTGATCGCGGTCGTAAGCGTCAAAAATAAATTACACTTTCTTACTACTCAAAATATAAATATAGCAAGGGCAAGAAAGGATCGATCCCACAGAGAGGTCTAGGTTGTCAAATTGTTATGGTTTCCTATATAAATTAGGGTGTTTTCGATTTTTATGAGAGTAAAATAAACTAAAAGCAAATAAACAAAAGTAAACAAATAAGATAGAAGAGATATTGGTTAAGGATTTCGTTTTCATTCACTAACATGCTTTTCACAATAAGTAGAATTGATATTTAATCTCAACTTTTATCAAAGACCCTAGAATACCTTGATCGCAAGAATATCCCGCAAATCTCCTCATGTCATCAACAAACACATTAAAAGATGCGAATATGAATTCTACTTAAAGGAACAACCTAACGTGTAAAAGCACTAATCAAGTTTAATTCCCTAGATGCATTAAGTTCTATGAAATCAGGCCAATCAAAGCAATCGAACGTGGAAAGCGCACTAATCCGATTTAACAAAGGTTACGATTCACATATGATCATAAGAATATATCACTACAAACTATAATCATATTATGCTACTTGTATCCAAGGAATATCACTTTTGCGTATAATAAACCCTAAACTAGCAATAGATGTGATTAGAAGTTCTACCAATTTGCAACTTGACAAAACAATCAATCAATCATAAAACAACATTTTCAGAGAATTGCAAACGATAGATATGAGACAAAACTAATATATTGAATCAAAGAATCATATTATGTGAAATCCAACTATTCCATAACCAATAATAAACTTAGGTACTCATATTCATGGAGTTCATCACAAGAAGAAAGAGAAAAGACTTCATGGTTCTAAACCCTAGAATAAAGTAGAAGAGATAATAATAAAACGTGGCCCCCAAAAACATTGTAGAAGTCTTCCCTTTTGTAGTCTTTTTCTCCTTCCAAAACTAGGTTTTGTCTTCAAAGTCCATTAGTTGGAAATTCACCCGGCCCACCATGGAGAGAAACCCGTGTAGAAATTTTGTCCCAAAAACGCTCGCCGGAAAACTGGGATTCCGGCCGGAAAATATATCTCAGGTGGCCGGCAAAGTCCACCCGGCCACCGGTCAACGAGTCAGGACCGGCGGGTCAACTCGGGTCAAGGCAGGTGAGTCAAACCGGGTTAGGGCGAGTCAGGCAATTCAGGTCTGATCATGACTCAGATGTGAGTCAGCTGGCTAGTCAGGCAATTCAGGTCTGAGTCACATTAGCCAAGTTATCTTGCATACCATAACCCATGTTATGCACCATTGTGGCGCAATAGTCACAACTCCATCGTGCCATCCCTTGTATCAGCAACTGTAGCTCCATTCAAGAATTCAACCATTCCTCAGTGCTCAGTCCCTGTTCGAGCCTCATATCCTAACCAAACTTCCAGCATCTAGCTTCATCAGACCTGCAACATCTGCTCTCCCTGTGCAGCTCAAACTCTTGTAGGCATCATGGCAGCAGCACCCATTGGCAGCCTATACTGTTACTTGCCTGCACAACAACATCACCAAAGGCTGCCACAATTTACGCTTACCAATAACGGCTCGAGGCCAACAATGACCCATTCGAGCTCAACTCCATATCCAGACAACCTGCAATGCCATACTTCTCTGCAATATATACTTTGCACACTCTCTCAAGCCAACAGCACATTCCTCTACTGCGAAACGGTTTAACTCCTTATCCAGACAACCTGCAATGCCATACTTCTCTGCAATATACCAGCGAGCACACTCAACACTTCAGCCATCTCTTTCGTTTCCCTTCTCAAATTCGCTGGCCAGCACCAGCTCAACCTCACAGTTCAAGTTCACCAGCCTGTCAGCTCGGCTTTCAAAGACCACTGCTCGGCTTCTTCTCTCCTTGGCATTCTTCCTAGCTCCAGTCTTCCATTTCCTGCCAAATCGCCATACTCAAACTCCCTGCAATCGAAACCAAACATCACGGTGTTACAAAGACTACCAGACTCTCCTCTTCTCGATTGTTGTAGCTTCAAAACCACCAGTCTTTTGCCACTTCTCCGTTAATCACCCAGCCTGCCATCTCCAGTGCTTCAAGCACTCAGACTCATATCAAGCACAACATCCGGCCGCCACTTCGGTTCGTCGCCATACGCAACAACTCCAACCTTCATTTGCATCTTGTAACACACAACCATCACCAACAGCTTTGAGCCTCTCTGTAACACAGACTTCACCACTAACTAGCAACACCACGGGAACCCTACACACCACAAATACCCATGGCAACCATCTCAAACCCTTTTTATGCGGCTCCTGTAACCTACTGACTCATCCATCTGCTTTAACTCCACACTGTCATGACCATCTGCTATCCATCTTTCCCTGCAATTGTACTCTTTAGCACTCAGCTTCAGTGTAGCTGCGCATTCATTATCACCTAACATAACATTCTCTGCGTCTCAGCAGCTCTCAAACTCATGTAAATGCAACTCATTCTAAACTCAGCTTTGCCATCACCATTAGCTGATCAGCGACAGCACCACCAGTTCTACCAGTCGAGCTAATCCACCGAAACACGAGTCTCAACTGCAACCAATCATCTCAATAACCTGCTCGTTTCATCTCTCTCACTCTGCTGTTCAACTCCATCTCTGCCTCCTCTATCACTTTCTTATTCCCAATTTGACAGATTCATAACCACCTCCATCGACAATTCATCCTTAATCCATTAACGGGATCATCACAAACTGTTCTTTAGATACGAGTTGTAACTCGTTTCAATTTCATCACCAGAACTCGGTACCCATACCAACATCACATTTCCTCAACTCTGCTTCTCTTACTCTGTCAAACCCTAATTCCCTTCTTGCAGAATTCTTTGATTTGAACCAGCCCAATTGGTGAATCCCATCTTCGTTTCCTCATTTGTATCACCGACGGCTTGAGAATCTTCTATGAACCCTAACTCCGGTTGCTCCAACTTCTTCAATGACTTCCATTCTCGAGATCCACGAGATTAACCAACAACCATCTTCATCCTCCGCCATTCGACTCGAATCGACAACATCAGGTTCTTCTCTCATTTCTCCAATTCCATCGGTCTTGTGCTCATCTCCATTAATCACCAACCCCAATTCCTTCATCGATCCATCAAAACCCTTGACATCGATTTCACAGTAACATCGCCTCTCATACATTTCAGATGGATAACGATCGAGACAACATTTTCTCTATTCGGAGTTTATGTGTAGGAATGGGGCTGGTTATTGACACCTGGTCGCTTCTGATAAGGGCTAACCAAATTGACAGCCCCTTAACCTCAGCTTGACTGTATTTAGCACTCCTCCAAATAGAGTTGCCCCTTAACATACAACGGGGGTGACAATAGCACTTCTCTATGAAATGACCATTTAGCCCTTAGTCTTCCAAGTTCTTGTTTTGCTCATAACTCCTTCATACGAACTCGGAATGACTCCATTCTTTCGGCATTGTCTTCATCTTCTCGTCCTCTACACAATGAAAAGTAGAAATCTTGCATTTGAACGAGTTCTAATTGGTCTTTTTGCTCCAAATGACTCCATTGCACCTAATAAACTCAAAAGCACACATAAGATACATAATTTACAAGAAAACTCGCAAAGAAAGCATAAATACTAGATATTAAATATGGTGTATTCTACACCTATCAAATTCCCCCACACTTAGACTTTGCTAGTCCTCGAGCAAATCAAACAAAACAATACTAAAACCAATACATACAACTCCGTGTCGTCGAGGCTACGGTTAATTTTAGCATAAATAACAAGCCTTTAAACCCCTAGGTGTCCCTAGTGGACGAGTTATAGTCTCGTGAAGGTTTACTAGAGATATACCTACAAAACCTATATTTCCAACTCCGTCTATTTGTGACACATCAATGAACTAATCCAAAATGACTACAGGAGGAGGTACCTTGCAAATTCAATTCATATATTAGTAAATAAACTCTAATTAGATAGTCGAACAAGCCACAATACTCGGAAACTAACAAACCACAATCACGGTGAAAAGATTAAGAAGATGAATATAGATGTAGATGTTGGCGAATGTTCACAAGTGTTCGATGTTTCCCATATCCTGTCGAAGGTCACTGCTAAGATGAACCTAATCCTATTGGATTGAGCTACTTGGTCTTGAATGCTACATCAAATCAATTGGCATATACAAGGGAACCAAGAGTGACTTTATTCAACACAATAATAATTTCTTCTTTTTTTTTTTATGATTGGATCAAACTGGATCCAATTTCTTTTTTTTTAGACGGCATGATTAGATCTTTTGGATCCAGCGCATGCTTCCTTGTCAACACGTACATGATAGTTGCCTTGGATCCCGCATTCCACGCTTGTTTGGCGACGGAGACGGGGACTACGTTTCACACATCTGCTATTCCCAAGTGTCTTTTTATTCCGTTTTGGTCTAATTGGTCGGTCTTTTTTTTTTTTTTTTTTTCTTTTCTTTTTTTTTTTTTTTTTTTTTTTTTAGTAACTCAACCACTCTATTTCATCCTAGCAGTAATAACACGTCGATGTTTAGTGACCCACCAAAGCACTTAGAGAACAATAGATAAATATGGAAAAATAAAAATAGAATGTGATATGGTGATATTCCGAGATATGGTAACAACTATCATGTTAATTTGTGATTTCTGAGCTATATTCGTCCCTTTTTAGTTAATTGGTTCCTCAAATCCTGCATTCAAAATGGTTTCATCCACTAATGGTGTCAAAAACAAACTATACAAACATATAAATGCTCCCCCACACTTAAACTTCACATTGTCCTCAATGTGTAAAACTGAAAGTTCTGAATTCTGACGTAACAGCAGATAAAACGCAAAAACTGTGCAAATTGGTAAGGAATTTGGAAAAACTCCATTTCACAAAAGTTGTTCACCTACGTGTTTTCTACACAGTGTCAAAATTTCACAGTGTTTTGATCAACGGTCTGACAGTTATGGTCTCTGGACTGAACTACGCGCAGTCTGAAATTTTCTGATGAAAAGGTATTCGTCATAATTCTCTTCTAAGATAGATTACGGACTCAATGAAATTAAACATAGGGATGCAAATATGACATAAAAACAGTAAAAAAATAAATAAACGAAACAAAAATAAAAAGCAAAAGGATAAGAGATACAAAACCGGTGGGTTGCCTCCCACTTAGCGCTTGTTTTATAGTCGTCAGCCCGACTATATCCTTGCAAGATTCATTCCCCATACACCAACAATCTGAAAAGTTGGGGATCCGTCCATAGAACCTGTTTTGGAAACACTAGCTTCACACAAATATTAGTAATATAAAGCAAAAGTGAAGCTATTAACCGATAAAAGCTTCCCCCACACTTATTCTTGTCCACACATGGAAGTGTATAAAGAATATAGGAGTCGGGTACTTTCACGGTTTCTTGTTCCATAACCTGCATAGTATGAGAATCAAGTATCAAACCAATAAGAGGTAAAGGAGAAGAAATAATAGGCAAAGGGTTAGATAAACCTTGCACAATCTCTTGTATTACGGAATCCTCTTCATCCTTGAAAAACTCAAGTGAATTATTCACCTCTTGTATATCATGGTCCTCTATCAAACCTTGCAACCATTCTTCGTCCGTTTCTGCCGTAACCAAAGTCTCGACATAAACATCATCATTACAATCCTTTGCAAGCTCAATTGGGTCTTCCACAATATTGGTCATAACGGTCACATTCTCAACATATTCCTCTTTATTAGACTCACACCTTGTTGCAAGGAAGTTGCGTAACACACTAGTTTCATCATACTCAATTACCTTTTGAATAGGTAGTGGATCATTATAAAGATAAATAGTTGAGTCAACTACACTAATGTCATCAAATATCTCCAAAGGTCGGTCCTTTTTAACACATTCATCTTCGTCTTCATCTTCAGACTCACCATAATAAGAGTCTTCGTCGGTTTCCCAACCCTTATCACGACGTCGTTTAAGTTCCATATGAATGGTCCTACTAATTTCATTGACTAGCTCTTCCGAGGCTCCATCATCTTCCAACTTGTATAATTTAGCAAGTCTCTTGACGTTCACACGCTTACCACCATTGACTACAATATGTTCTCTTTCCAATGACTCTTCCCTTTGAATGGGTGAATGATCATAACTACGATCTGGAGTCGGGTAAGAAGAAATATTCCAAAAATTGGTTTGTGCGACGTTCTCTCTATCACGGTCAAGTTGGTCTAGCCTTTGTTGCATGTTTTGTAACCCATTCAAAATCTGCATACAACTCGAATAAAGCCAATTAGATGTAGACTTATCCCACCTAGGTGCTTGACTTACATACCCACTACAAGGTTGTTGTTGGTATGTATGAAAATCACCATAAGGTTCTCTAGGATATGCATCATAGCCAATAAATTGGTTTTGATTGCATCCCATATATGGTGGGTAATTTTCATAGTGTTGAGGAGGTTGAAAATCATATCCATTGCTCCAATATGCTCCTTCCATGAGAAACAAGCACCTGAAATAAGATTCTCAAACCAAGGTTAGAACCCAGAAAATAAGAAAAATAAAAATAAAACAAAAACTAAATACAAAAATAAGAAACCAAAAACAATTAACAACTTGCCTCCCTTGCAAGAACGGCGCCAAAATTTGATCGCGGTCGTAAGCGTCAAAAATAAATTACACTTTCTTACTACTCAAAATATAAATATAGGAAGGGCAAGAAAGGATCGATCCCGAGAGAGGTCTAGGTTGTCAAATTGTTATGGTTTCCTATATAATTACCTTGGGTGTTCTGATTTTTATGAGAGTAAAATAAACTAAAAGCAAATAAACAAAAGTAAACAAATAAGATAGAAGAGATATTGGTTAAGGATTTCGTTTTCATTCACTAACATGCTTTTCACAATAAGTAGAATTGATATTTAATCTCAACTTTTATCAAAGACCCTAGAATACCTTGATCGCAAGAATATCCCGCAAATCTCCTCATGTCATCAACAAACACATTAAAAGATGCGAATATGAATTCTACCTAAAGGAACAACCTAACGTGTAAAAGCACTAATCAAGTTTAATTCCCTAGATGCATTAAGTTCTATGAAATCAGGCCAATCAAAGCAATCGAACGTGGAAAGCGCACTAATCCGATTTAACAAAGGTTACGATTCACATATGATCATAAGAATATATCACTACAAACTATAATCATATTATGCTACTTGTATCCAAGGAATATCACTTTTGCGTATAATAAACCCTAAACTAGCAATAGATGTGATTAGAAGTTCTACCAATTTGCAACTTGACAAAACAATCAATCAATCATAAAACAACATTTTCAGAGAATTGCAAACGATAGATATGAGACAAAACTAATATATTGAATCAAAGAATCATATTATGTGAAATCCAACTATTCCATAACCAATAATAAACTTAGGTACTCATATTCATGGAGTTCATCACAAGAAGAAAGAGAAAAGACTTCATGGTTCTAAACCCTAGAATAAAGTAGAAGAGATAATAATAAAACGTGGCCCCAAAAAAACATTGTAGAAGTCTTCCCTTTTGTAGTCTTTTTTTCTCCTTCCAAAACTAGGTTTTGTCTTCAAAGTCCATTAGTTGGAAATTCACCCGGCCCACCATGGAGAGAAACCCGTGTAGAAATTTTGTCCCAAAAATGCTCGCCGGAAAACTGGGATTGTGGCCGGAATCCGGCCGGAAAGTCGCCGGAAAATATATCTCAGGTGGCCGGCAAAGTCCACCCGGCCACCGGTCAACGAGTCAGGACCGGCGGGTCAACTCGGGTCAAGGCAGGTGAGTCAAACCGGGTTAGGGCGAGTCAGGCAATTCAGGTCTGATCATGACTCAGATGTGAGTCAGCTGGCTAGTCAGGCAATTCAGGTCTGAGTCACATTAGCCAAGTTATCTTGCATACCATAACCCATGTTATGCACCATTGTGGCGCAATAGTCACAACTCCATCGTGCCATCCCTTGTATCAAAGAATCGTAGCTCCATTCAAGAATTCAACCATTCCTCAGTGCTCGAGTCCACTGTTCGAGCCTCGTATCCTAACCAAACTTCCAAAGATCTAGCTTCATGGGACCGCAACATCCGCTCTCCCTGTGCTTGGCTCAAACTCTTGTAGGCATCATGCAAAGAGCGGCACCCATTGGCGCCTATAATCGTTACTTGCCCGCACAACAACATCACCAAAGGCCGCCACAATTTCGCCACCAATAATGGCTCAGGCCAACAATGACCCATTCGAGCTCAACTCCATATCCAGACAACCTGCAATGCCATACTTCTCTGCAATATATACTTTGCACACTCTCTCAAGCCAACAGCACATTCCTCTACTGCGAAACGGTTTAACTCCTTATCCAGACAACCTGCAATGCCATACTTCTCTGCAATATACCAGCGAGCACACTCAACACTTGACCATCTCTTTCATTTCCCTTCTCAAATTCGGCCGGCAAAGACTAGCTCAACCTCACGGTTCAAGTTCATGACTGTCGGCTCGGCAAAGACACCCCGCTCGGCTTCTTCTCTCCACCGGCATTCTTCCTAGCTCCGGTCTTCCATTGCCCGCAAATCCGCCATACTCAAACTCCCTGCAATCGAAACCAAACATCACAAAGATTACCAGCACTACCGGACTCTCCTCTTCTCGGTTTGTTGTAGCTTCAAAAGCACCAGTCTTTGCCACTTCTTCGTTAATCACCCGGTTTGCCATCTCCAGCTGCTTCAAGCACCATCTCATATCAAGCACAACATACACCGCCACTTCAGTTCGTGCGCCATCTGCAACAACTCCAACCTTCATTTGCATGTTGTAACACACAACCATCACCAATGACTTTGAGCCTCTCCCCGTAACACCCGCCTTCACCACTAACTAGCAACAACCACCGAACCCTACACACCACAAATACCCATGGAAACCATCTCAAACCCTTTTTATGCAGCTCCCTGTAACCTACAGCTCATGACCATCTGCTATCCATCTTTCCCTGCAATTGTACTCTTTAGCACTCAGCTTCAGTGCAGCTGCACATTCATTATCACCTAACATAACATTCTCTGCGTCTCAGCAGCTCTCAAACTCATGTAAATGCAACTCATTCTAAACTCAGCTTTGCCATCACCATTAGCTGATCAACGACAGCACCACCAGTTCTACCAGTCGAGCTAATCCACCGAAACACGAGTCTCAACTGCAACCAATCATCTCAATAACCTGCTCGTTTCATCTCTCTCACTCTGCTGTTCAACTCCATCTCTGCCTCCTCTATCACTTTCTTATTCCCAATTTGACAGATTCATAACCACCTCCATTGACAATTCATCCTTAATCCATTAACAGGATCATCACAAACCTGTTCTTTAGATACGAGTTGTAACTCGTTTCAATTTCATCACCAGGAACTCAGTACCCATACCAACATCACATTTCCTCAACCTGCTTCTCTTACTCTGTCAAACCCTAATTCCCTTCTTCAGTAAATTCTTTGATTTGAACCAGCCCAATTCAGGTGAATCCCATCTTCGTTTCCTCGCTGTATCACCGACGGCACCAGAATCTTCTATGAACCCTAACTCAGTTGCTCCAACTTCTTCAATGACTTCCATTCTCAGATCCACGAGATTAACCAACAACCATCTTCATCCTCCGCCATTCGACTCTGAATCTGACAACATCAGGTTCTTCTCTGTTTCTCCAATTCCATCGGTCTTGTGCTCATCTCCATTAATCACCAACCCCAATTCCTTCATCGATCCATCAAAACCCTTGACATCGATTTCACAGTAACATCGCCTCTCATACATTTCAGATGGATAACGACTGAGACAACATTTCTCTCTATTCAGGTTTATGTGTAGGAATGGGGCTGGTTATTGACACCTGGTCGCTTCTGATAAGGGCTAACCAAATTGACAGCCCCTTAACCTCAGCTTGACTGTATTTAGCACTCCTCCAAATAGAGTTGCCCCTTAACAGAATGACTACCCCTTAACATACAACGGGGGTGACAATAGCACTTCTCTATGAAATGACCATTTAGCCCTTAGTCTTCCAAGTTCTTGTTTTGCTCATAACTCCTTCATACGAACTCGGAATGACTCCATTCTTTCGGCATTGTCTTCATCTTCTCGTCCTCTACACAATGAAAAGTAGAAATCTTGCATTTGAACGAGTTCTAATTGGTATTTTTGCTCCAAATGACTCCATTGCACCTAATAAACTCAAAAGCACACATAAGATACATAATTTACAAGAAAACTCGCAAAGAAAGCATAAATACTAGATATTAAATATGGTGTATTCTACACCTATCACATGCCAACCATGCTAGCCGCACCACCTTGCCAATGGAAAACCATGCCCGCCACATCTACCACGCCAAGGCATGCCAACCATGCTAGCCGCACCACTGTGCCAATGGCTAACAATGCCAGCCACGTCTACCGTGCCAAGGCATGCCAACCATGCTAGCCGCACCACTGTGGAAATGGCAAACCATGCCAGCCACATCTACCACGCCAAGGCATGCCAATCATGCTAGCCAAGCCAACCGCACCTTTCCTTAGCCCTAACCATTTTAGCCGCACCATGCGCCTATGGCATGCCAAACCCTTGGCCCCACCATGCCAAGCCAACCACACCTTTGCCCCATCATGCCAAACCGTCAATGCCAAACCCTTGGCCCCACATGTGCCAATGTCGTGCCAGCCACCTTGCCGCGCCATACCGTGTTGGCCTTCCCTATACGGCTACCAAACGAAGGCGTGCGACGATCAACGGCCACCCTTCCATCCTAGGTGCAAATCCTAACCGTCCAAGGTTGCCAAACAACGCATGGTAACCTTTGGCCCAAAACACGCTAGCTTCCCAAAACTTGCTAGCTTCCCAAAACTTGCTAGCTTCCCAAAACATGTTAGCTTCCCAAAAACGCACCAAATATGCCACCATCCCTCTTGAATTTTTCCTGAGTTTTACTTTCGGGCTGTTTTCATCTCCCGAACTTGCTCAAAAACTAAATATTCTAGCGCGGGGAGATAGGAAATTCTTTTCCGTGCAGAATGGAGGGGCGGACCATCCAAATATGAGTCCGTATGAGAATTCTACATCGATTCTAGTAAAGGGCGCTAATTAGGGTTTCAACATACTAAACCCTAATTTAGACAAAGCCGCAAGCGCTTCCCTTCCAAGCCGCACACTGCCAATGGCTCCACTCCATGTCAAAGCCATGTCGGACATTCCATGCCGCTGGCTACCAAACGAAGGCCTGCAACAATCAACGGCCATCTTTCCATCTAAGATGCAAATCTTAGCCGTCCAAGGCCCAACCAAAGCATGGTAACCTTTGGCCCAACGCCCAAAACCCTAGTTTTGGCCACGCCTGAACCGTGCCAAGGCATGCCGACCATGCCACATGTGCCAATGGCATGTCGTGTCAGCCACCTTGCCGCGCCTAACCCATACCATGCTTGGGACTTCCCTTTACAGTTGCCAAAAAGGAGGCTGCAACAACAATAAATGACCACTTTTCATCTAAGGTGTAGATCTTAGCCGTCCAAGGTTACCAGCTGACGCATGGCAACCTTTGGCCCTAGTTTGGTCGCGCCTAAACAAAGCAAAAACCCTAACTTTTGGCCGCACCTAATCTAGGCCATATTAAAGCCATACTGATCATGCAATAATCAACGGCTACCCGTCCTCTTAAGATGCAAATTCTCGATCGTCGAAGGTCACCACGCAAGTCTCCCAAGCTCAACTTTCCAGACAACCGCAAACGTGTTACATGTTTTCCACAAAAACATTCGAGACATCAACGCATGTCACAAAACTGGGGGATGCTCATTGGGTATTGGTTTGGCGGTTTACAGCGTGCGGCGTACATTATGCCCGTTATAAGAGAGTGTCATAAGGATGAAGCGGTTAGTAAATACAGGAGTAATGGTGAAACTCTCCTTCTCTAATGGAACATCAATTCCAGGCGTTACCTGTGACTACAACCTCCCATTTACTCACCCATTTTCCATTTATTAATGAGACCAGAGTACGTTTCATTTCGAATTGTATAAATGGGTCTTACCTATTTCCACCGAACAACAAGTTCAATTAGGAGCAATACAACACTCAGAAACATTTGCTAGCTTTCCATCTGTTAGCTTCCTATTTTCTGATACAAGTCGTGAAACCACTACTCTTCCAGAAAGAACCTGGTCTCAACACTTTCTACGCTTCCCTCCCCAAAACCAATCCATTCTCCTCCTTTTTGTGACCGAAGCAAGTCTGGAACGACCATTTCTTTGTTTAGGCCGGATTTGTATAGAATGATCTCTCGGATCTAAAGTACTCCCTTGCAGTACATTGTTTGGGGTTTAAATTCGTTCCTCACCCACACACCCGAAATTACCGAAATCAACAGAAACCATTTTCACCCTCAAATAATTGGCGACCACAGTGGGAGATTGATCTTTCGGTTACAATGTAAATTTTCGACCATCGATCTCATGCTTAGACCCAGACATCAAGATGGTAAAAGCAGGAGATCCGCTCAGGGATCGACGACGAGTTACGTTGACGACAGGTGCTCGGTCCTTGACACGACAAGGGATGACTGGGGACTGCCTAGAGATTAAAAGATAATCATCCAACCAGGGATCGACGACTCGATTATCAGATGAGACGAATGGGGACTTTCCACAATCACGGCGGTACTTCTCATAAAAACTCGGTCTTACACCTGGAAGGTTCCCTTTTCATCGGGATGTCCGAAAAACCGAGTAAGTCTTACCTAGACAAGATACATGGTTTGCTATTTCAAGTTTTCACTGGAATGATAAAACTGATAGCCATGTTATGTTTCACCCCATGTAATCTACCAACACACAGTTCCATGGTTTTCCTGGGATGTTTGCGTCACTTGCAATCGTAACCAAGACAACTTCATTCCCAAAAAAATATATTCCAAAACGATTCATTCTATTAGAATAATCCAAAACCCTCAAGGTAACATTTGTCTATCAACCCAAGAAATCTAGTAAATCAAACTAGGCGTTTCATTTTCCTTTCAAAAAAAAAAAAAAAACCTAAAAATAAGAAGTTCAGAAGAAAAATATTTCTACAGATTTATGGAAGGCATACCTATGGCTAAGGTTTGCACCAACACAATAAAAAAAAGAGAACAAATTGAAAGAAAAACGCTGGAATACGTAGCTGGAATATGCTTGACCACTTTATCGCTACCACTCTACCGCTAACACTAGGACGTGATAACAAAGATATCAGATAAAAGGGGAGCCAACCCCTTTCCTAAGCATAACACTTTTTGGAACTTGAATAAGGAAATGATTTCTTGTTTGAGCTACGTATGGAAAGAGGCAACTGGTCCCGCAAGAACAAGTCCGCGCCACGCCAAGCCAGCGCTCATTCTAAGCCGATCCAGCGCTAACAACTTGCATCTTTCCAGCGCCAAAAACTTGCATCATTTCCAGCGCCAATAGCTTGCATCCTTCCAGCACTAATAACTTGCATCTTTACAGCAGCTTGCATCCTTTCCAGCGCTAACAGCTTGCATCCTTCCAGCGCTAACAACTTGCATATTTACAGCATCCTGCATCCTTCCAGCGCTAACATCTTTCATCTTTACAGCAGCTTGCATCTTTCATCCTTCCAGCATTGCTCTTGAACGCCCAATAGAAGGGAATCAACAATCGAACTTCATCACATGTAAAGATCAAGAACGACTTCTCCAAAATCGAAGCAAAGAAAATCAACAATCCCCCTGAGTTCACAAAGACTCTTTTCCTGTTAGGAAATGCATGATTTCTGGGGACTTCACCCGCAAAATCGTGCAGTCTATGATGAAACATTTATATGAGATTATATATTTACCCAAGGTACAAAGTCAATACATATTTGCATCCCTCAACTGGACTGCATCAGGAAAGCAGTTATTTCCATCCAAGAAGCCGTTCCCAAACCCCAACCTCTCTTGGAAAGCACGATTGATAGATGGAACTGGGGACTCCTAACCACTGTTCGCTTGAAGGGTGTCCATTTTGAAAACACGCTGATTGATTGACGTAGCCTCTCCATTTCAACGTTCGCTTCAGCAGCCGCTCCGCTTTAACATTCGTTCCAGCAGCCACTCCGCTTCAGCATTCTCTCCATAAGCTGCTCCAGGATCCGAAGACGAAGCTTTAACGTTTTTTGATCTATAAGTTTCAACTTCCTCTCCAAGAACCGAAGCCGCTTCAACGCCTCCTTCCCGCCAAATCTCGCGTTCATGGACAGTTTGCTTGCTTACGCATCCAGCCAACCTACTTTGTTCCCATGATATTGTAGTCTCTTCCGATCACATATGTTGCCGAGAACCGGTGCCGCTCGTTTGTTGATACTAGAGAGAGCTTCACCAAAGCACGATCACTACAAAGATGGAAACATGTAAACCACATTTGGGGACTGAGGATCTACACAGAATCCCTTCACTCTCAAAGCTCAGAAGACACAATCAACCAAAAGGTCATAGTCACGACGAGGTCATCTACTTTTCAAGGGTGCAGCGTAAGAATATCATCACCTCTCTGTCTAGAAGACGCCTGCAACACTTTACAAGGCCACGGTGGATCCTAATCATGCTCAGAAGAAACAACTTCACAAACTAAAGAAAAGTGTGACTGGGGACTGCTCATCGAAGGCCATCCCGATGACCATCAAAGATTCATGAGATAACCCCAGAGACATGGTCAAACATTTTTTTTAAGAAGTAGAGGGAGCCACGATAAAAAACATAACTCTCTTATTTTTACCAATTTACTATCCAGTATTTCTTCCATGTAATATTCTCGGCATCGTCACATCCAAAAGACTACAATAAGCTTGTATTAAATCCCGTGGATGTGGATTCAAGGCGATGCAATGAAAGTAGGATACACATGGGGACGACCAAAGACGGGCGCTTTCACTCCCACAACCAGGTTATTTCGATTTCAACATCATCACTGCCAGTTTTACGAGCCGCGGGAATTTCTCCACAAAGTCGTACATGTGCATCGAAGACTCAGAAAGCAAGCCACGAGGTACATTCACATGTTCGGCCGTGTCATCGGATCTAATAGAAGTATAATCGGGACTACTCACCGTATCCCATTCCATACGATAGTCCAAGATTCGAAGATGGTTTAAAGGATGTCTCTTGGAACAAAATCCTTGAAGACTTGATAGCAGCAAGTCAGCAACGAAAAGTCTCCAAACTCATCTATTTCATCCAGTGGCTCCGGAAGATTTCAACCATACAAGCATCCACAGCATACTGTCATCGCGATCAAAAGGTCCAGGCACTGAACAACCTAAAATCAAGTATGGACTGATAACGCAACCACATCCATCCATCCCAAGAATGCAATGGAGTTTTGTAAATTTTGGAATCCACTGGAGAGACACTTCAGATGAAAGCACGGATCCGGACGAGCAACAAAAAATAGAAGAAGGTTAATACCTCTTTTCATACGGACGAAATTTCTAGTGTTTGCACAGAATAAAGGTTCCTTCTTTCTCCATGAACGGGAATAGATGACTCGGCGCGACTATGCTACCCCGGGCCCGCAACATCCCACCTGAATTCTTCCTAAGTTTCACTGTAGGGCCGTTTTCACCTCCTAAATGAGCTCAAAACCTAAATATTCCCGCGTAAAAAGATAGGAAATTCTTTTCGGATTAACATGGAGGGGCAAACCATCGAAATCTGAGTTCCTACGAGAATTCTACAACGATTCTAGTAAGGGAAGATAATTAGGGGTTCGGCATGCTAAACCCTAATTTAGACAAAGTTGTCATTATTCCACGGAACTGAAGCAAGTTGTTATCTTCCCGAAGACAGTCGTCACCTTCCCACGGAACTGAAGCAAGTTGTTATCTTCCCAAAGCCATTCGTCACCTTCCCACGGAACTGAAGCAAGTTGTTATCTTCCCGAAGCTATTCGTCACCTTCCCACGGAACTGAAGCAAGTTTTTATCTTTCCGAATCCAATGCTCACGCCATGTCAGGCCAACAGATCAGCGCCCGCGCCAAATTTACGCTAGCGGCTCCCATTCCAAGACGATCCGTGCTGGTTCCGTTCCAAAAGCGTGACGATACTGCGGGCTCTATTGCTAACGGCTCCATTCCAAGCCGCACGATACTGCGGCTCCTATTCCAAGCCAACCAATGCCGACGCTCGTCCAATCCAATCCAACGCTCACGGCTCCTTTCCAAGCCGCACGATACGCGGCTCCCATTCCAAGCCGATCCAGTGATAACGGCTCCAAGTCCAAGCCGACCAGTGCTAGCAGCTTCCCTTCACACCAAATCTATACTAGCGGCTCCGTTCCATCCTAACCTGCAGGACCACTAGTACAATTCATGCAATGCCGCCAACACGGGAAGAACAAACTCTCCTTACCTATCGAAAAAGGTTAGTCGGACTTTCTTGACCATCTCATATGATTTACATTTCGATTATCTCCTTGTCTGTCACCATCTTATGCTTACCTCACAACAAAGCCCATGCTCCAAGCTAAGTAGGGGACTTAATGTTGATGGTGGTTTTTAGCTTAAGGTTAAAATCTTAAAACCCTAGTCAGACAGTGACGTCACAGGATTTGAGTAATAATGTCGGGGTGACCGAATGAATTTATTGAACCCTTTAATATGTCCATGAGAAAATTACCTGGTACTTTTTTTTACTAATTTGGGTTTCGACAGACCAAACCCTAATTCCCACACCACCGTGCCAATGGAAAACCATGCCGGCCACATCTACCGCGCTAAGGCATGCCAATCACAACCGCACCATCGTGCCAATGGCAAACCATGCCATCCACATCTACCGCACCAAGGCATGCCAACCATGATAGCCGCACCACCAGGCTAATGACAAATCATACCACCACATCTACCGCGCGCAAGGTATGCCAAATGATAGCCGCACCACATGCCAATCACATCTACCACGCCAAGGCATGCCAATCATGCTTGCCGCACCACTATGCCAATGGCAAACCATGCCCGCCACATCTACCATCTGGCCAAGGCATGCCAACCATGCTAGCCGCACCAGGCATGGCCAACCAGCCATGTATACCGCGCCAAGGCATGCCACCATGCTATCCGCGCACAATGGCAAACCATGCTGCCACATCTACCACGCCAAGGCATGCCAATCATGCTAGCCAAGCCAACCGACTCCTTTCATCATGGCCAAGGCATGCTAACCATGCTAGCCGCACCATGCGCCTACGGCATGCCAAACCATTTGGCCCAGGACCTTTCCTTGGCCCTAACAAGCCAACCACACCTTGGCCCCATTATTCCAAACCGTCCATGCCAAACCCTTGGCCCCACATGTGCCAATTCCGTGCCATCCACCTTGTCGTGCCATACCGTGTTGGCCTTCCCTATACGGCTACCAAACGAAGGCATGCGACGATCAACGGCCACCCTTCCATCCTAGGTGCAAATCCTAGACGTCCAAGGTTGCCAAACAACGCATGGTAACCTTTGTCCCAAAACACGCTAGCTTCCCAAAACTTGCTAGCTTCCCAAAAACGCACCAAACATGCCACCGTCCCTCTTGAATTCTTCCTGAGTTTTACTTTCGGGCTATTTTCACCTCCCGAACGAGCTCAAATCCTAAATATTCCCTCTTTGAGAGATAGGAAATTATTTTCCGTGCAGAATGGAGGGGCGGACCATCAAAATCCGAGTCCGTATGAGAATTCTACATCGATTCTAGTAAAGGGCGCTAATTAGGGTTTCAGCATACTAAACCATAATTTAGAAAAAGCCGCAAGCGCTTCCCTTCCAAGCCGCACACTGCCAGTGGCTCCAATCCATGTCAAAGCCATGTCGGCTATGCTTTCATGCCGCTGGCTACCAAACGAAGTCCTGCAACAATCAACGGCCATCTTTCCATCTAAGATGCAAATCTTAGCCGTCCAAGGTCGCCAACCAACACATGGTAACCTTTGGCCCAATGCCCAAAACCCTAGTTTTGGCCACGCCTGAACCGCGCCAAGGCATGCCGACAATGCCACATGTGCCAATGGCATGACGTGCCAGCCACCTTGCCGCGCCTAACCCATACCATGCTGGCCTTCCTTTTTGATTGCCAAAACGGAGGCCTCGCAAACAATCAACGGCCACTTTTCATCTAAGGTGCAGATCTTAGACGTCCAAAGTTACCAGTAACGATGGAGTCCTTTGGCCCTAGTTTGTCAGCAAAGATAAACAAAGCCAAAACCCTAACTTTTGTCCGCGCCTAAACTAGGCCATATTAAAGCCATACTGATCATGCAATAATCAACGGCTACCCGCCCTCTAAAGATGCAAAATCTCGACCGTCGAAGGTCACCACGCAAGTCTCCCAAGCTCAACTTGCGATAACAAAAGAAACGTGCTACATGTTTTCCACAAAACATTTGAGACAACAACGCATGTCACAAAACTGGGGGATGCTCATTGGGTATTGGTTTGGTGGTTTACAGCGTGCGGCGTACACTACGCTCGTTATAAGAGAGTGTCATAAGGATGAAGCGTTTAGTAAATATAGGGAGTAATGGTGAAATGCCTTCTCTAATGGAACATCAATTCCATGCATTACGTTTTGTGGAATTAGGTTGATCCTAGCATCGCACGACAAGCTCTTCTACCGCTACTAGTGTCATCTCTATACACAATTGCTTAATAGAATCCTCCGTCGTACTTTTGACATACTACTTGTGTATGAAATTGAGTGATTACAATGATCACCAAACCCCAATACTAGTAGAAGAATTACTATTAGGTTAATTCAATGCCAAATAACAACCCAAGACACCTTAGGTACTAAAATAATGAGACAATCGACAAGAAAATTAAACTCAAAATGAAATTTGTAAAAAGAATTAAAGTTTCATAAAACTGACTTTGAAATCTACAATTTAATCAAGAAATTCACTACACATGTATTTACTAAATCCATAAACAGCAGAGAAGAAGAAGAAGAAAATAATCACACTTCCTTACTGTTAAATCTCCTAAATATGAAATAAAACCTTTTCTCTTCTATCTTCCGTATTTTTTCTCCCTAAAAGTTTGTCTCTAGCTAAAAGAAAATAATAAAATAAGAAGTTATTTTCTTCCGGTTTAGGTAGCTATTTATAGGCTTCAAACACCCTAGCCGATCCACAATACTCGCCAAGATAGAGATGCAAAGTCGGCTGAGTCTATCTTTCGCTGATAATTGAGTGTAGCGCTGTATTCTAATAACGTGCATACGGCTCATGATCCGTTCGATCCTTTGAGAACCCTTTGTGTCTTAATCTACACCATCTATCTATCCATCTTCGATGCTCCGCCGCACACACAATCATCACTAATCCCTTTAACGCGTCGAAGCTCATGGCAAGTACTCGCAAACACGGCCCACCACATGCTCCACTCGCTTCGATTCGTGCACGATCGTTGAACTTCGTCTCGGCAGGAGTGGGTCCCATGGTGACGTTATCTAACAATTCTCCTCGAGCTCAGCCTAACGCCAATGGCAAAGCAATCGCCGTTCTTCCTTCCATGTTCTTGTTCGAGCTCTCTTCTCGTCAATCAATTTCTTCATCTCTCGCAACAACCAGCTTTAACCCTCGAATAACAACTGACAAAGAAACTTCCTCGCTGACGCCTCCTTCATCTCTGCCGTCATCATGCACCCATACAAACCGAGCACACCATATTCTCCTCGCCATCACCACCAGCATTGAGTTCCGCTCATCGAGATCAACACATCACTCCCATGACAATCACCGATGATATATCATCACCGCTAAGCTCGACCATTGAACCACAACAACACAAACTCGTAACTCAAATCTCTCCATTGCTGCCATGTTTCACAGCCTCAATATCATCTCCCTCGCCATCATCACTGCACCAACAAACATCCATTCGAACTCCTCCATCTCTCGGTTGTTCCAATGAGCAACCATTGATCATATAACTCCACACTCGAGCACGTGCAATCACATCCAACTTCATCTCGCTTTCGCCAGCAGCTTCTTCTTCCTCGAGCTCCACTTTCTCACCGCTCTTAATCACCGGGATTTTGATCATCGAGCAACGAAACCGCTTCTGTGAAAACTCGAAATCGGCGATCAACCCATGTTTTTTTTCGCCTCAATTACCCAATGATGTCTATAAGATCCCGAAATACCTTCTTCTAAAATCCATCAAAATCATGATCATCATGATGATCAAGTTCCGACTGCCATCGCCTGCATTCTATTTTGCAATAGTGAAGACGAAGTGCCCCGAGTAATGAAGCGCGTGCCTTCAACTGATTTTGAATTCGCTTCCCAATAGTAAATGATATAACTTCCTTTAGCAGCCTTTGAGCTTGACTGCCCTTACAAAGAAGTGCCCTTAACGACTCAAGTGAGGATGCCAATAACACTTCTCTTGAAATGACCATTTAGCCCTTAGTCTTCCAAGTTCTTGTTTTGCTCTATAACTTCTTCATACGAACTCGTAATGACTCTCGTTCTTTCGCCATTGTCTTCATCTTCTCTTCCTCTACACAATGAAAAGTAGAAATCTTGTATTTGAACGAGTTCCAATTGGTCTTTGGCCCTTCTCCATTTGTAGCTAGCTTCTTTCCTTGCACGATTAAGTGCAAATTCACTTCTTTTGGATGATTTACCTAAGAAAACACAAATAGAGAAAACAAGAGTAATATACAATACTTGCATGAAAACCAAACAAATACTAGCATGGAATTGACACCAAATATATGTGAAATATGCACTTATCACCTCCTCCCATTTACTCACCCATTTTCCATTTCTTAATGAGACCAGAGTACGTTTCATTCCGACTTGTATAAATGGGTCTTACCTATTTCCACCGAACAACAAGTTCAGGTCAGGAGCATACAACAGTCAGAAAACATTTGCTAGCTCTCCATCGGTTAGCTTCCCACTTTCTGATACAAGTTTTTAAACAACTACTCTTCCAGAATCAACTATTCTAGTCTCAACACTTTCTTCGCTTCCCTCCCCAAAACCAACCCTTCTCCTTCACTTTGTGACCGAAGCAAGTCTGGAACGGCCATTTTTTGGTTTATGCTGATTTGTATGCATTGATCTCTCGAATCTAAAGTACTCCCTTGCAGTACATTATTTAGGTTTAAATTCGCTTCTCACCCACACACACGAAATTACCAAAATCAAGCAGAACTAGTTCACCTCACACACTACCATACAATCATCTAAAACATATCATCATCGCAATTAGAGGATCTAGCACATTGAACAACCTAAAGTCAAGGATGGTATGACGACGCAATCAACAATATCCAAGATTAGCTTCGACATGATCGTCGTCGAGCACATATTTCATCCATTCATCCCAAGAATACAAGGGAGTTTTGGTAAATTTTGGAATCCACTGGAGAGACACTGCAGAAGAAAGAACGATCCAGCATTGATCACATGTAGAGGGTCGATACTCTCTTTTCATGCGGACGGAGATTCTAGAGTTTGAAAAAAACGAAGACTCCTTCTTGCTCCATGAACGTGGAATAGATGATCAGGCGCGACTATACCACCTCGGGCCTCACAACATCCCTCATGAATTCTTCCCGAGTTTCACCTGTCAGTCTGCTTTCACCTACTAAACGAGCTCAAAACCTAAATATTCCGATAGGTGTAGAATACATCCTATTTACTATCTATTGTTTATGCTTTCTTCGCTTATTTTTCTTGTAAATTATGTATTTTATGTTTGTTTTGAGTTTTGTAGCTACTTTGGAGTCACATCGGAGGAAAAGAAGAAGAAATTACCCAATTTGAGCAAAAAGGGCAAAAGGTCATTTCAGGAGCGAGCACTATCTCGGAGCCTAACCCGAGTTGAGGTAACTCTTGGAGGAATACTAAATACAAACCAGCCAAGGTTAAGGGGCTGTCCACTAGGGTATCCCTTTATCTAATGAGTCGGTTGGTCTTAACACGACCATGGTCGCGTTAATCGAGAAATTGATTAGAGTTCAGTGGCAACTGAGGAGATGGGTCTGCGAAGAACAAGCTGTAGCTGCAGAAAATGAGAGTTAGGGTTTATTCAATCAAGGGATCTGGTGGTGCTCGACTGAGAGATGATGGCATTGTTAATGGAATTGAAGGTGGCGCATGCTGATATGTAATGGTTCGAGCCGAGATGTTGATGATGGTGGGGATTCGAATCAAGACCAGTAGAATCGATTCGTGACCGGAGTCATTGATTAAAAACCAAGAGGAGATTGAGATTCAAATCGAACTGATCATGTGGTCATGAGATGAAAGGAGAGTTGGTTCCGCCGAGAATAGAGAATCTGTGATAGGTTTATCGGCGTCGATCGAGAAATTGAGAGGTTAAATCGCCGCCGATGTAGATGCGAGAGGAGAATCAACATAGAGACGGATGATGCTATGAAGATCGAGTAGTTGGTAAATGAACCGCAATGGGTCTGATGATTTTGCCGATTAGTGATGAAGTTGAGCCGCTAATAGAGTCAAATTGAGAGAAATTGAAAGCACTCGAGAAGAGGAAAGAGATGAGAAGAAGTTGCTCAACTCTACTGTGATGAAGCTTGAGATGAGGATGAATCGGAGACGGGGATTGAATCGGATGAATTAAGGGGTATGTGAAGGTCGATGATGGATTCAAGAGTGACATCGAGACAGAGTTGTTGCTGATGCTGTTATTTATGAAGGTTGATGCCATGAAAGTCCAGTGGAAGAAGCAAGAGTGGATTAACTCGATTGGGTTTGGATTGAAGAAGATTAATGACTTCATGCTGCTATGGTTGAATGGAAAGAATAAGATGGGTTTCGAATGAAAAGCAGGACAATGAGTTGATTTTGCAGTGCGAGATAAAACACAACAACTGAGCTGAAAGTGCTTGAATTGGCAGGCACTGATGGTGTTGCAGAGTCCATGCAATTGAATATGGTGGAGGCGAAAGACCGAATGTTGCAGACATGGGAAGGGTTTCAGCTGGCTGAAAAGAAGCAAAGGGTCCGTGATAGTTGTGGAACTGCTAAGAAACTATAGAAGTGGCGCTGCAATGAAGCCGAGATGGAGGTGTTGTTGTATTGGCAAGTGAAATAGAGCAAAATAAGAAGTGTTAGAAATTGAAATGGTGAATGATGAGCAAGATTTGGAGTCAGAATGTACAAGATCTACGAGCAATGGAGTTGCAGATCAAAAATTGTCATCCAGGTGGTGTTGGTTGGCTTGACATGGTTGAAATAGTGAATGCCGATTGGAACCGATTCTCAGGTAAAGATGCTTTGTTGTCTATGTGTGCAGTGAGGTGGTTATGAGTAGCGAAATGAAGTATAAGGTACACTAGGCCAGAGAAGGGGGTTTGAATGACCCGGCATCCTCGACCCCCAATAGCGGTCAACGGACAGTGGGCCAGGTCAGCGGTCCTAGATAGAGTAAATTTTGAACCTAGATTAGAGCGTTAAAA
>JAJJWW010011011.1:0-40723 GCA_023531295.1 Papaver armeniacum
GCCCGAAAGAATTAGGGGCGACACTAAAGACAAAAAGGTCACCCAACGTAAATCTAAGCTACCCCTTTATCTTGATTTTGAAATGGCCAATATGCCCTTATATAATCGTTAGCTAACACCATAATCGGTAGGTAAACATGCAATCGGTAGGTTAAATTAAAATATACCTACCGATTGTTGTGTAGATACCGATGGCAGAAATCCCCTTTTATAATCGGTAGCTTATCCAACCTAAAAGACTACCGATTATAAGGAGCCTCTCTTCAAAATTTGGCCAAATTCCATGGTTTTGGGGAGTGCGTGAGCAACCATAACCACTTCTGGTTTGAATGTGGATGTAGCCATAATCGGAAGCTTCAATAGGTTATATAAACTACCGATTATAAGTTGCCTAAATTTAGTTTTTTCTAAAATCCTTCACGTAATGAATTTTGAAATATACCATAATCGGTAGGGGTATATAATTATATAACCGATTATCCCAGCCCCCATCCAACCTTGCCATATTACATGGGTTTTGAGAGTCATGTACCAAACCTAACTCACTTGGTTTTGCGTTTTGGATCACGGCTATAATCGGGAGTTAAATATATTACCAACCCATCGATTATGGGGCCACCAAATGAGTTTTTTCTAAAATCCTTCATGTAAGGGAATTTGAAACATACCTGGCACCTGTCGGGTTAACAACTTCACAACCCTCACAGGTTATAAGGAGCCCCATACGAACCCTTGCCAAATTCCACAGGTTTTGAGTGTCTGAGGCGAGGGCATAACCAGTTCGTGATTTGGATGTAGCCATAATCGTAGGCCAAATAGGTTCCTGACTACCGATTATAGGTTGCCCCAAAATGAGTTTTTTCTAAAATCCTTATTTGCTTTAATTTGCAACCGTATATAATCGGTAGATAATAAAACTTATACACTCACTGGATTATAAGTGGTCGTGATTCAACCTTTGACAAAAACTATAATATTTGAGCCAAAACAATAATCGAGAGTTTCACCAATAATCTACAAACTCTGATCGGGAATTTAGAGATACATATATTAGTGTTTGGAAAAAATTTTGACTCATGTGGAGGGTAATTCCAGATTGAGTGAGAGAGAAGAAGAAGAAAAAAAGAAGAAGAAGTGGGTATATGTAGCAACTTCCCATTTTGCCAACTTCCATAAACATGGATGGGCACGAAGGAGGACGGAAGTTGTTGAATTTCCAAGGTTCACTTAGTTTAGAGATGACGATTTGGGGTATATGTTCAATGATCCAAACTTTGATGGAGAGCGAAACCTGAGACGACGCTCATGGAAGAAATGAAAATCATTCCTAGAATCGAAGTCAGCGATTAAATCAAACATACGGGTATATTTGTTAACAAACTTCCCAATACCATGTTATCCATGTTACGCAAGGTTTGTGTGTGTTTTCGAACGTGAAAAGTCGATTTATGCATGCATTGAATGACATGAACGTATATATATTCGGTAGCTAGTAACATATCTACCGGTTATCAATGTCGGTTATGTTTTGATGTATTAATATGCCAATATAAAATCCCCAAATTGGAAAGCTTGATTTTCACCTGAAGTTGTATACATGAATAAACGCCCGATTATTGGTATATAATAATCTCGGTTGGTTCATGAATTTATAGTCCCTCCGATTATTGAAGAGTTTTTACGGAAAAGAATTGTTCATTTAGTATGTCGTTAATCGGTAGACTATATGCGTTATGATCTTCTGATTTATTAGTAATCGATTCGTTTATAGTGTATTAAATCATAGGTGTGTTACGATCGTTTACTTATTATCTAAACTTAGTCCGGTGCTAATGCATAACTTGTTGTTGTTGTGCGTAGGGTTGTAGTGGTTGATGATGGTGTATTTGAGGGCCCGATACTTCCTACTTTATGCAACTTGATTTGGTATGGTCATGAATTATCTTTTTTTTCCAATCGTGTATGTTAGACGGTTTATGCTTATTATTTTTGTTTGTAATATGCCCATTTAGATATTTGGAAGTAGAAAGGCCAGGAATGGCTTATGAACAAGGCAAAAAGAGAAGATGTGCGTGGTAGTTGAGCAACTGCTATGTTAAGAATATTCGGTTTGAGAAATGGTATGGGAGCGAGTGGGGAGAAGAGAGGAGGAAAGGAATAATAAGCATGTAAGGAAGGCGGAGAGGAAGAAGTCACAGAACTCATACGAAGAAGAAGATTGGATACCCATTTAAGATTGTCTTATTTTCCTAAGTGGTAAGGAAAGTAAAGATTGGAAAATGTAAAGTTGTTAATGGTTGTCACAACCACGATGATCAGGATACTCTTATTGACATGTAATGGTTAAGTTAAAACCATTGAATGAAGCGTGAGGTCTATGCGTATTATCCAAAAATCGATCTTAAGTAAAATAAAGGCGGGCGACCTGAAGCAACTTGTCTTCTTTATCTGATCGAAGCTAGCTACGATCAAAAAAAGGCGGAATAGGATGAGAACGGTCATGCAACAATCGCAATGGTTAATGAGTTACACCGACTACCGCGTTGAGAAATCAAGAAAAGGATGGTAAAGCGGTACGTATTTTCACATCGAGAAATGATAAAATTGGCTCGGTGTTTTCATCAAATTGTGTTGATAAATACCCTTATAAGACAAACAAATATAACATGCGTTGTTGAACATTACTTGTCACACTTCCGGACAAAAACACGTTTGCGATTGCATGGGGTTTAATGGATCATATAACAACGTGAGTTTCATTTTGGATGCTGGAGATTTAGAATCCATTTACTGGGGATAGATTTTCAAGGTTATTGTGAACTGATGTGATCAAGCCTTAATGCATGCAATAGCGAGTGTTTCTGGCTTCCGAAACTCTGCGGTGTCGTGGCACATTCAATGCCAACCTCGAACACAATTGCCATCGCCATGCCCAAGCTAAAAAACCAATGAAGGGTACCAAGAGGTCGAAGGAAGAGGATGAGCGCATTAGTAAATTAGAGGAAGAAGCGAGAGGAAGAGAAGAGGTTATTTGATGAAAAATGGAAGGATGGGATAATTTGAGATCGTTCATGAAAGCATGGGACAAGATCGTTTGTCAAGTAATGAAATTCTGAAAGGAACTTGAAGAAATGAGGAAGAATATTACAAGGACTGCAAAACCCGTTGAGCATTGTAAAACTGAATGGTTACTGACAAGGAGAGGTTTGTGTCGCCATGGACATATGAGATAACTTCCAGAAACGGCGACAAGCATTGCGGGAGGGTCTCATGTTTCATTAAAGAAAAAATACTTGGTAGTCAAAATGGAGTTGGGGTCGATCCAAGCAATCCATGAATTCACCACCGGTGATCTCATAAAGAATTAAGGCTTCTATGCAATTTAGTGTACATAAATTCCACGGAACACTAAGGGAAAGATTGTCTAAGGGGCATTGTTCATAAAGTTTTCACGTAATGCTGATAAATCACATGATAGAACAATTGAAGTTGGCATAAAGTTAACGATGACGAGAATACGGTTTGTGTTTGCAAGGATATGATAGGTATTGGTCTCCCATGTCGTCATAAAATGGGTAGGGTACGTCGATGTGATTGACATCAATGATATTCATCCATTTGGAAGCAATTAAATTTCACCAAGCACACCCGTAGTCAATGGTGTCGTTCATGGAGCCTGGATTATGTGCAAGAATAATGAGGCGTTATCTTATAACAAATGGCGCCAAGAAGCAAATATTGATGCATGATTTGGAACAAGCTCTTCTCGTTAAGAGAGGTTGATGAACCTATTAACAAAAGGGGCGGTAGGCCAAACACCGAAGTGTCGAGGACCATTGAAAGAAAAGAATTAAAAGGATCATTTGTCTAATAAAAGAATATTGTGCCGGCATGAGCGTTTAAGCCGAATTTGAAGATGAGCATGCAACCCAAGAAAAGAGGTCGTCCAAGAAAGATCCAAAATGGAAGTCTAAGGGTCTCTAAGAAGCCTTTCAAGTAAGTCAAGTCGATCTTTGTGGAACAAGTTGTGTTAGTGGAGACCAAACTAGCTCCGTAGTTATTGATCAAATGAGCGACTCGCCAACACAAAACACATTCAACGGAAATGCAGGGACTATAAGAGAGAAGTATGGTACTCTTTCGTTGTCCTAGGGATTTTCATGGAAGACCAACACGATCAAGGTATACGATTATAGAAGAGTATATGAAACAACTCCCTCCACTCATTGTTCCATTTGTTTTGTCCACCAGACGCGAGGTTGATGGGGATGGCAATTGTGGGTTTCACGCCGCCTCGGAACAAATTGGTTACTTTGGAGAGGCGGTGAAAAGATGTCACCCAATGGCAAAATTTAAGAACTAAGATGGCGGGTACAACTAATAAAGGACAAGGATTTCTATATGGAGATGATGAAGAGGAAGGAGATAGGCACGACAAAGAACTAGAGTTCAAAGACTTTGTTGCGAAGTGTAAAGTGCCGAAAGGGATTGAAGACAATCGGATCAAGTATTGGATGACAATGCCTAAATGTGGATATCTCTTGGTGACGCTTTGAATTGTTGGTACATTTCTTTGTTCCTCCTAGGTATGGACATTCTAATACGTTTACACTACAAGGACAGTTTGCCGATCAATCGGTTAAAGATAGAAGAATTGTTATGGCATTTGTGAATGAGATGCATTTATCGGTTTAAAGAGTAAGAGGGATTGCCCATTACCTCCATTGGTCAAGTTGAGCGATTATTTCCCAACGAATCATCAGCGATTGGTTGAAACAATATGAGACCAACATGTTGGATTGGGATCGCGTCATGAAGGTGGATTTTCCTAAGTGCCACCGGAATTGGTTCCCTCCGATGATGAAGATCAATGATTGTTATGTTTGAAAGATGTATTTTAAACCCTATTTGTACATATTTTTTTTGGAATTTGTGGAAAATATCGTGAAGTCTAAAGCTATAATCGGTAGTTATATTTTTAATATATCAACCGATTATACAAGCTTTTGTAACCGAGACTGAATTAATATTATAATCGGTTATTAACTTTTTGAACTTATCTTCCGATTAAAAGGCCGATAAAACAAGCAAATTTTTTTCCCTGCACCTGTAGATTACATATTATATAAATATCAGATTCACCATACTCCGACAAAAATAAACCGTAAATTTTCCTTAATCATTAGACAACATATTGAATAAACTTCCGGTGTCACCATAGTCCTGGACAAAAAGTGAAAATCTTCCCGACCGGTAGACAACATACCGCATAAACGTCCGCTTGTCACCAAATTCGAAAAAATAAATGAAAATCTTCCTGCACCGGTAGACAATATAAAATAATAACTTCCGATTGTAACCAGCAGTAAAAACATTTATATCTTTATCATTACGGACTTCAGAATTCATAACTTCCATCATAAGTGAATTCTTCACCCTTTTCCACTAAGTACCTTGTCTTTTAGCGAAAAGTGTCTCCTATATAAACAAACATAAAATAATGTCAACTTCGTTTTAGTAAGAAAAGATTAAACACTAGGCGTTATACTTACAAATTGTGGATCGAAGCTTAAGTGGCTAGTGTTAAACATCCTCTTTTGTATCGTTATGTAATCATTTACCTTTTTGGACAAGTCTAAACGATCTATGAACTTGTTGAGTGATCTTTGCTTTGATTTTGCTACTCGCACAAATTGGCTATATACCCCGCCAAAAAAGACTTGGTGTTAACCTTCCCGCTATGACATCTTCCGTCTTGTTTCACGATACCATGTTTTCACAATGACCAAATCTTCATCTCACAAACGTTTACCATGCTTGTAAGTTGAGATATGTAATGAATTCACAAGAGTAGACGATGGAAAATCTATTTGTAGAATACACAATGTTATATATGTGTTGTTTGGTGCATAAATAAGAAGAGTTTACCCTCCTTATATGATGAGAGTCCCAACGTCTCTTTTTTTTTTTTTTGAAAATATGGCCGCGTTGATGCGTACTTTACAAGATCGTATCAAATCATGTACAATTATTACACTCAATCGGTAGTAAATGTTTGAACAAAGCATCCGATTATTAGTAATCTAAATATGTATGTCGTTATATACTTCCGATTGTAGGATGTTTTGTCACCGTAGTTCCAGCTTTCATTAGAGTAGTATAATCGGAGGTTTATAAATATGTATTATCAACCGATTGTGTTTGTTTTTTATGTACCTGCTTAGTTTCTTTTGAACGAACTAGCGTTGAGTATAATCGGTAGTTACATCAACAATTAAAACTTCCGATTTTCATAAATATTTTGAAATTCATAACAATATCACCTACACATCATCATAATTTTACATTGAACTCCCGCAAATTCTATTACAAGGTATTGCGATTAGCGTCGTTACGTGTTTGACGAGTCCTAAAACGGGATTAAATCTTTCCATCGCCCTAAGGATTCTAAATGAGCTTCATAACTAAGCTTGATCTTTTCCACTCGCCATTCCCCGAGAGATCGTTCTATAACGTCATCATTGGTTTCACCTCAATCGATATTGATTCACAAGATAAGTTAAATGGACGAATTCTTGGACGTGTCCATTTATCAACTAACCTGGCAGAAAAGATCGGCGGGAGTGACGGTTGTTTGGGTTACCGTGTCGTCTTGACTTTTTCGTGAATTTTCCCCAAATAACTCATACTCATTATGCCTCCTTGCCTCGTTCTTCTCCTCGTCTCGGATAGAATTGAACATAGCGCCTACATAAAGATAAATCTTCTTCGATCGTGAACTCCGTAGGATTAATGAATGGTTGGGCCATTATGTTGAAGATGATGTTGGAGCGAGTTTAAAGGTATTTGTGTTCCATAGGAGAGTAAAAGGATACAAATCCTTATATAGAGTTTAGAGTTCCAATTGCTGATGAGTTAGAGCATATGTATAATCTAAGTCAAATGAAGTATTATTACTTCCGATTATCTGATTTCTAAATTTGTTTTTAAATGTCATTTTTTCGAATTTGGGAACTATATTAATCTAGCTAATAACCTACCGATTATCTGATTGTTCCCAAATTTTTGTTTTTGCGAAATGTCATTTTTTTCGAATTTAGACTAGAATAATCGGTAGTTAATAAAGCTTCCGATTATACGATTTCACCCAAATTTCTTTCGCGAAATCACCAATTTTGGTATTTAGAGCTACTATGTCAGTGAGTCAGTGAGGTTATTTTTCCTACCGATTGTCGTAAGCAAGATACGCGTTTGGCACAAAATCGATATAACAATAGTATAATATAAAGTTGGCTCAGCTTCCGATTGCGTTGTTATAATCTTGAACAAAATAGCTTTCCGATTGTGTAAGGGCATTAACGTATTCTCCGCGTTTTTGGACATCCTTTAACGTGTATATGGGTTAAAAAAAAGTCGCCTTAATTTTTTGGGTCGCCCTAAAAGTGCCAGGCATTTTAACATCATTTTAGATGGGGAAACATCTACGAAAAAGGCGTATGAGAAAAGGGTTACTTCGTTTCTTTAGTAATTTTACCTCGACCATAATTCAATCGTTGATTTGTATTTACCCGCTGAACATCATCTCTCCATAATTTAGCTGATCTCTTGGCTAATTCTATCCATTCGCAATTTTGAAGAAATTGATCCAAGAGACTTTACGATGACCAAAAAAATCGCACAGACTAAACGGGAAAATCTATACGAGGAACTTCAATCGTAGACTAGGTTGTTGGTGGCTTTTGCTTTGGTTTTGTGGTTCTGCATTGAGTTAGTTTTTTTAATTTTTCTTCGGGGTTCCCTTTAACACACTCTCTTTTCCAAAAGGAAAAAAAAACACAAAATTGGTCAAAAAGACCAAAACAGAAATTTCCTGGGTGAAATAGATTCTTAGCTTTTGAATCTGCTCATATAGCCAAATTCGTAAATATATTGTTTATATATAGTCAGTTTGATATTTCACCCAGAAAATTAAGATAAAAAAAATATATCTTACCTAAAATACCCCTAACCTTTTAAACCCTTCTTTTCAAAGAGAATTTATTTCTTTTCAGCTCTCGCCCTCACCGCCGTCCCTCACTCCTCGTCTGAGAAAAATTGAGCTCTTTTTATTTTTCAGATCTAGTTGATCAATCATGGTGGTTTTCAATTGTTGAATCAAGTTTAGATTAATCAACTTTCAAGTCATCTAATATCATCAGCATCCAAGAATGATAAGTCCAGCGTTTCAAGTTTCAATTAATCCAATTTCGATTTCGCTTTTTTTGTCTAATTCTTTGTAATGCATATCCTGTATGTCGATTTTGAAATTTCGTATCAATTTTTGGTTTTAGTTATTTGATTTTGATTATCCAGGGTTTTAGTTGGTTGTAAACGTGATTATTTGTTTATATCCAATCGATTGATTGTTCATCAAAGTAAATTTAGTTTAAACATTAAATAAATACATAGATGCAATCCAAAATTGATTAAAGTGATTTTTAGTTTTTCATTGTTTTGGAAGTGAACGGAATTGGTATAATATCATCATGTCTCGTGTGTTTGATTAGAGTTTGCTTATAATTTTTTTGCTCGAAGAAAACCCTAACCGGTTGCCATGATGAATATGGGTGTCACAATTGATTTTCAGCTTTTTATACGAGGATGAAATTAGTTTCATCCCGTATTTTTTATACCAATTGTGTTGAATTTGGTTTTTAGTCATCCTGGTTGTTTATTTGTTCAATTGAATTTTTCCTTTTGTAGATGGTTCGAATACTTTGTGTGGTTATCCGTGGTCCCGACACATGTCCATACCACGTTAATGAGAAGTCAACAATTGATGAGTTGAAGTTGTATGTGTGTTCTTATTGGAATTATATTTCGCCGTACTCAATCCGCCTTGTATTTGACAATGATGGAAGAAGCATGGTTGTTGATAGTGATGCTTGAAGCTTCAATCATATCAATGTGTCATGTTTTTTTTGAGTTTCTTGGAGCTTCGTTTATTAGAACGTGTTCCTCTTCGTGTTCTGATTATGCACTGTGAACCTACAATGAGTGAGTTGCCTTGATTTCATGACACCGCACAAGTCACTGGGTTATTCCTTGTCATCTTCCAAAGAATAAAGTTACCTTTAAACCTACAACCATGAGGTGCCTTGCTCATGCCGGCACAAGTCAGCTGGTTATTCCTTGTCATCATCCGAAGAATAAAGTTACTCGTAAACCTACAATGTGAGTTGCTTTTAGGTAAAGACAATAGCCCAGATCCATCCTTGTACCTTCTTCTCAAGAACTTGGTTGTCACAAGATATTCCCATGTCCAAGAAACGTGCGTTCAATGGAAAGATGGCATTAAAGATCTTGCAAGGCTACTTGAACGGAGTTGCCAAAAGTGTTGGTCGATTTTTATGGAGGACGGAGCCAGGCTCGTTTTGTTGTTGAAAAATATAACCACTTTTTTGGTTTTGGTAAGATCAAGAGTAATCCAAGAGGGTATACTCGTGGAGTGTCTACAAGGAAGGTGGAATGTGACCGGGAGGTTCCATGTGGTGAAGCCATTATACCTCAAAAGCTATAATGGGGAACATACATGTTGGTAAAGATGGAACAAAGGATGATCACTCGCGAACTTCTTAATCATTTGACCCGCATCAAACTCTAATCCCAATAAGAAATGCAAAGATATTGTTGGTGAATTCAAAAAAGTGATTATGGTTTAACATTGAGCTATGATCAGCGCATGCTGCAGAGAGAATTATGTTTCAAGGAGTTGTATGGAATGACACTAAGTCATGCAATCGAATTGGTTTGGTGGTGTCAGTTGGAGAAACATGATCCAGAAGCGTCACTGATTTAGTCAGAAGGGAGCAGAGTTCAAGAGTTTGTTCTTAGCCTTTGATGTTGCATCTCGGGTTTGAGTATTGTCGCCCGCATTGTTCTTGGATGCTACTTTCCTAATTGGGAAATTTAGAGGTTGTCTTATGGCTGCTTACCTGGAAGAATGCGAATAATGGTATGTCTTTTAGTTTAGTTTCATTTGAAAGAAATTTAATTTTTGATGTCAAATTATACATTAAACCCAGCTTTCATCCTTAATTGGTGAAATCGGATCAAAGGATGAAACGGTTTCATTCTGCAATAGCTTGATTTCAAGATTTTTTTTTATTTCTTTTGTGTTTCTCTCTGAGAATATTTCGTGGCATATGGTATTGTTTCAAGTGAAATCATGAAAATTGGCATTGGTTCTTGGATAAATTGAAAACTATCTTGGGTCCCTGCAATTAACTATTATTCGGACGCCATGAAGGTTTGATTCAAGGGATTCGTGATGTTTTTTTCCACATTTCCATCATGGTTTTGTTACAAAGATTGATAACACATGATGTAACCGGAGTTTCATCCACAAATGACACAAGAATAATAGGATAGATTTCTAAAAACAAATCTAAACTAAATAAATAGTAAGATGCGAATCTGGTTTTCATCCGAGTTATAATATGGAGAGATTTTTACCGATTGCTTGAAAGAGTTTCAAGCTTTCTCAATTTCGCAAGACACTTTATACAAGTCCCATCTTGCAAACCTTGGCCATGCTTCACTGTCATCTTTCCTATTAATGTCTTTGATTTGCTCAAAAATCCATAACCGCAAAACAAAAGATACAAAGATGAAACTCACATTATGATTTATTTAATGTAAGAAAAAAATTCAAAAGAAAGAAGATGATAAAAGATGATAATTAATTTAAAAATAAAAGCGTAACCATTGATGGAGTAAGGTGTCTTGCATCTAATCTTTGACATTTTCAGATTAGATGCTCATGGATAAGATCCCACCATGAGACCTATTAATGGTTTCGATTGATCGTAGGCGTTCAGAAATACTTGTAGTTGACATACATACCTCCTGTTAATGAAGAAGATTGTACTAACATGAACAACAAATCAACAGTATCACCAACTCTTCTTCTTTGCCTTCTTCATTTAGTAACAGCATTTATGCCTTCAAGGATGTACTTTTTTCCAATTTGTCACCAAATAGCTCTTCTCTTTGCGTGTCTTTTTTTCTTTCCGCTCCACCTTCCTTCTTTTCACCTTCCTTATTCTTGTTTTCTTCATCCCTTCTCTTTGGCTCGAGAAAATACTTTGTATAAATGCGTGTTTTCAAACTAGGGTCTTCCTTTGGTCCATAAAGTTTCCTATCTTCTTATGTCATACGTATTTCTCCGTATTTTGAACATACAAAATAAAAAATGGTTTGCATTTGGTCTTGAAAACTTGATCACCAATCTTGAATATTAGCCGTTCGGGTCAAAACTTTTATGATGAACTCTAACCTCTGGAGCTTTCTACATTCGACCTTCCCCACCTTTCCTTTGTTTGATCGCCTCAATGAAGTTCCAAAAATTAGTCTTCCTTAATGCAGCCTCTTGTCTTTAGTAAATACAAAGAACCCATCAACCATGGTTTCATGTTTGCTCGGAACGTTTTCTTTCCTTCCTTTTCGGAATCCACATCATCCATATTCCCGGGGTGCTTCGATTCACTTTCCACGTTCACATCATTCTTTTACTATTCTTGGTCTTCTTTAGCACCATCATTCTTCTTACTCTTCTTGGTACCGCTTCGCAACAATTTGGCATAAAACCGGTTAAATCATATTTTAAAATATGGATGAAACCCCAATTACATCCTATCTTCAAAGCTAGATGAAAAAACCGGTTTCATAGGAATCGAGATGAAACCGATTAAATCCTATATAATAGAGCTAGATGAAACCAAGTTTGCAGGAATCGGGATGAGACCCAAGTTATCCTATATAATAGAGCTAGATGGCAAGTTTTCTGCCGAGGACGTATGAGACCCGATTACATCCTATATATTATACATGTTAATATTGTCTAAAGAATCAAATACATGTAGTTTACGCGATATTACATACTGTTATTAGTCCCATATCATTGCGAACTACACTATATAAGAATCCACATCATTTCCATGCCATAGACACTCAAACATATACTATTGTACATTATAATCATTTGCGCAATACAATACAAAAAAAGTATTTACAAGAAATAATTTGAGAATGAAACACAATTTTTGAATACAAACCAAGTTTCATCCAAACACAATTTCTTTACAACCTAATCATAGTAATACACCAAGGATGCAAAACCAACTACATCCCATGTTAATGCTAGATGACAACAAGTAACATCCTAACATTAAATGAAACCGCCATTATCACAACCTAATATTCGCCCGTACTCATCTTAGTTTAGCGAGATACCTTATAAGATCTATTCAAATTTCACAACAAACTATAAACAAATAACAAGAGAAGCATGGCTACATGGAGTTGATGGTGTATTTACACTTTGTATAAATGAAACGGATGTATTTTACATCGTATAATGAAACTGGGATGGAGTTGACGCTGAATATTAGGTTGTGATAGATGTAATTGGTCATCAGCTTTGAAATGAAACTAAAAATGGTTTTACAACAATCGGATGAAACTGGTTGGTGATTTTACACTTCAAATTTCATCCAGTTCGCTGATTTTAACTGGATGAAATTGGTTTCATTTAGTCTTAATGCTCATTATAGACTAACATGCAACCAAGTTAAGTAACAACTCACTTCAACAAATCAATTTCAACAAAAAAAAACTCAGAATAATGGCATTGGCGAGTTTCATCAAACCCTTTGAAATGAAAAATAAAATCATCAATTAAACAAATTAATCAACTAAAATGATTGTAATGGATAAAACCACTGATTAATCAACTAATGAAAATAAAACCACCGACAACCATTCAATTACCCGAAACTAATAGAAATTCGAGTTAGGGTTTGAAAATTCTGAAGTTCTAAGTGGAGACATTTTGAAACCCCGATTCTCCAAAATGATTTCAAACCCCTACTTCTTCACCAACGAATAGATTGATTGAAGCCCGGAAACTCGATGTTGTAGAGTACGTTGATGGTGTTTACAAACGTTAATGAAACCCAACATTTACGTATTTGTTGACGGAAGGAAAAGCAATGGAGGAAATTGTTCCTGGTATTTTGAGAAGATGAAGAGAACGTTAGTGGGGTGGTTTTTAATTGAAGAGAGAGGGAGAACGTGGTTTTGTGGAGGAGAGGGAGAACGTGAAAGTTTTTGTGATTTTTGTTAGGGTAGTTCCGTCCAAAACTTTTGTCCATTTGACCTGCATTATATTTCTACTTACTCCATTTTGATCCGTAAATATTACCTTTTTGGCTATGTTGCAGGAAACAAAATAAATAAGCTCACTTTTGGACGCCGTGACCTTCGTCAAGTGTAGAGCGCCAAATGTCTAATGGGAAAGGTATTTTAACGAAACAAAGAGTCATTTTTCCTGTATTCTCTGTATTTATTATATCAACTCACTCATTATATGATCATATCCAATATCGTACTAGTTTTTTCTCCGAGTCGTTTCAACGAAACAAAGCTGTTGAAGTGTACCACAGCTTTGTCATAATCTCTCCAAGCCCAAGGTTTTTTTGGATCCTCCTTCGGCCGAGCCATTCCAAGATCTCCAAGTTCGGTTGCAGTTGAAGTTTTTCAGGTCGGCAACCAACCAGAGTCTTGTATTTGTGCCACATTAATAGTTGGCCGCTCTTAGAGATTGTGAATGGTCTATAGGTAGTACCCCAATCCATTGGTACGGTGAGCTTTTTCGTACACGAATAAATCTCTTGTTCTTGTTTCTTCTTAGTCAGTACCCACACCTCTGAACAGCATTCGGATGACTTTTTTGAACGGAATACACACAATTCTCCCCCTAACATCCCAAGCACATTTCTTCCCCAGTCTAAGGGTACCTCTAGAGGTGGATATTCGATGAAGCGGAAATCCTCGTCTAGTAAATCAAAGGACATTCCATGATCCCCTTCAAACACATCCCAGTGAAGAGCTCCGTTGACATGGAGACCATGACTATTATTTAAACGCCTAATGATGTCGCTTTTATCCCTCCATCTGTTTAAGTTGTCACCAAGTGTGTATACTTGCACCTGTCCTGCAGATAAAGTTCTTCCATCTGAATTCAGCTTGTAAATGATTCTGACAACCTTGTACTCGTTAGTTGAAGGAACGTAACCAAATCCATAAAAGATTATACGGATTCCAGCATCCCTATACTCATTGTTATTCTCAAATAATCTTGGGAGTTCTACACATTCTCGAGTGATGGGATTACATATATAGACACGCCCGCATATGTTTTCACTTATTTTTGTCGTTAAGCAAACCAAACCATTGCACGAACCAACCGTGATTAATGGCGTTTCAGAAGGAAGGCTGATATTGAATGTCCTTAAATGCTTGTAAGATTGCTCGTCTTTCTCATCATATTCTACGTAATGTAGAGATGGATGCGTATCTTTGTCACTGCTATCACCCATAAAAACTAAACTAATCTTATTTGTAGCATTCGCAAGACAATCGTAAACCGATATCCTCATATTGGTTGTCATATTCAAGATGTTGATGCAGAAGTTGTAGTTCACGATGAAAATATTGGAGGTGCCGATCAAGAAAGTAACTGTGATTATAATCTACTAGTGGTGGGAGAATATTTCTCCATGTTTTACAGACTTGTCTACATTCTAAAACTGATTCAACAGGTAAGCGACAAAATATATCTAACATGATGTCTTCAGGAATATAATCATTGAAAATTGTTTCATACTCCATTGTCGACTGGCCGCAAGAACAAGATTTAAGTTCTCCATTGACACAACTCCTCCAAGTTAATTGCAACTCTGAAAGAAGGTTTATTCTATATTTATATGCACGCACATCTTGTAGAAGAGGCAATGGAATGACTTGATTCCGTTAGGACTAGTTTTGATATTGAATTTTAATTAGGTTCAAGTCAGAGCAAATTACAGTTTGAGTAGAAACTTGATTCCCTTTTTGTATGAGTTTCCTCCTCTGTAGGCCCGAGGTTCGTTAGCCGAATTGGTTGCTTGCAATGTTCTGAAAACCGGCCCGGCCCGGCCGGTCGGCCCAGTAAACCCGCGACCCGGTCATTTTTCCGGTCCGATTCAACATTGACCCACTAATTTTGTCAAAAACCGCTTTAATTTTTATAAACCGTCTGACCCGACCGATCCGACCGGTAAACCGTACAACCCAAGACGGTCCCCATCAAGTTGACTCATTATCGTTACACAGTGAAACTAAAAATCTACGACTCTTCTAAAGATTTTTTTTATGCATTCAAACCATATGCCATCCATAGCCATTAATCGTCTTCACTTCATTTGGATATCACCCAAAGACACAGAGAGAGAAATTAGTTTGAAGAATCAATGAAATCAAACAGATCAAAAACACAAAATTATGTTAAGCTTGTAGATCGACATGAATCAATCTTCCAACAAAAGATATGTTTGTTGCAATAAATCTTCTTGATGTAAATGTTGATTATGTAAACAAAAATAATCAATTTCTCTCGAGGCTATGGTTACAACTGAGAGAGATGTTGTTGTGTGAGAGATGTAGAGGGTCAGAGAGAGGGTGGATGTGATGTAATAGAGGAAGAAGACAAATTGATTTTTTTTATTAGGGCATATGGGTGTAAATTACTAAAATAGAAGAGGTAAACATGGGCTGAATCGGCTGATATGTCCCATCTTATTGTGGCTCCACGTGCCAACCACCAACTATTAGCTATCTTTTTGATTTCTTACATTAATCTAAAATAATTTATTATTATAAAATCATATATATTATTATAATATAAAAAATATATGACCCGGTGAACCCGGATTGAACCACTGGTTAAACCATTTGACCCTGACCCAATAATTTTTCCGGTTCGATGTCCGGGCCGGTTTTCAGAACATTGGTTGCTTGCCCGGTTTCCTTTTTGTTTTTATTGTTTTTTTTTTTTTTTTTTTTGCTGATAGTTGGTACTCTCAGGCAAGAAAATCAAAATATTTGTTATTGAGGGTCTAGGGAGCAAATATAACAGATCAATTAGAGATCATGGAGTCATATATATATAGTTTCCATTGTAATTAAGTATACCAATTTCCTTTGTAACACGATTTCCTTCAAACAGGTTTTCCTTAATTAAAGGGGAAGTAAAGATATTTTAACGATTTTTTAAAGATTTTGTTTTACGTTTTTTTTTCCTTTAACGATTTTAATTCAAGTGTCGTACACCTTTAACGGTGTTAGTAATTTACAGTTAAGTTTTGGTGTAAACACGGTTATTGTCCACCTAATTTTTTGTCTACATCGTTACTAACAAACAGTTAAGTATTTGATATAGCCAAATTTTGCTAAAATTTTAAATTTTAATTACTACAACCAATAGAGTTATACCAAGTGTCCTCACTATAGCTTATTTCGGAAATCGAGGGTTTCATCACCGTTTAACGTTAGAGCTTTATTTGTAAAGTCTTTAACGGGAAGATGGCATCATATATATATATATGCTTGTAGGAAATACCATATGGTCCTAGAAATAATATATTAGAGAGATTCTAGTCCAATTGACCTAGTCAATTGTCTGTTTGGTTCTATTTGGTAATATAAATTATCATTTGGTTCTAAAAATTATAGTTTGGTCATAGGGTGATGTCATGGATGATGTAATGTCATCTTGTAGTACAAAAACACCCTTATATTATTGTTTGGTCCTAGAAAATAATGGTTAAGCCAGGTGATGTCACAATCCTTTGTTTTTTTCTCTCTTAGTAAAAATAAATAAATAAAACTTAAAACTTAAATATCTTTTGAACCATATGTCTAAAAATGATAAATTTTATATATTCGGAAAGCCCTCGACGATAGCTTTCCAACGAGTATCATTGTCGCTATATTTCGAAGCTTTTAATTTTTTGCCTTATTTTTTAGCTATAAAATGAACTATTATACGAGTTCATTCTATAAAATGAACTACTTTGATGAACTATTATATTCTGGAATGAAGTCCATATAAAAAACCTGAAAAAAACAGACTTCATTCCAGAAATGAAGTCCATATAAAACATATACAAACAAACTTCATTTCTGGAATGAAGTCCATATAAAAACCTGAAAAAAAACAGTCTTCATTCCAGAAATGAAGTCCATATAAAACATATACAAATATACTTCATTCTGGAATGAAGTCCATATAAAAACATGAAAAAAACAGACTTCATTCCAGAAATGAAGTCCATATAAAAAGCCTATAAAAACAGACTTCATTTCTGGAATGAAGTTCATATAAAAAAATCAACATCTTCATCTTCATCTTCAAATGAAGTCTGTTTTTTTCATGAGTTAAGTGGCAAAATGCCCCAAAATAGACCCCATGGTTGAGAAAATGCCCTGGACGTTAGGGAAAAGATTAAAATGCCACCATTCCGTTAGTTTTGGGGCATTTTGATCAAAATTGAGCATCTTGACCGGTCAATGGGGTTTTGAAATTCCATTTTTATCCTTCTTAAACAAAACGCCCCAATCCGCCACTTCCACCGCCACCACCAAACGAACAACCACCAACCACCATCACTGCCACCACCACCACCACTACCACTAAAACAACCACCACCAACACCACCGCCACCTCTACCACTACCTCCTCCTCCACCACCTCTACCACTACCGCCTCCTCCTCCACCACCACCACCACCGCCACCACCACCGCCACTATCACCATCGTTGCCACCACCACTACCACTGCCACCACCACCATCACCGCAACCACCACCGCCACTATCACCATTGCTGCCACCACCAATACCACCGCACCACCACCACCACCACCACCTAAATCCTGAACCCCAAATCCTGAACCCACACCCTGAACCCTAAGCCCTGAATCCTGAATTTTATACAATGAACCCTGAATTATGAACAATGTACCCTGAATGGCAATTTCGACCACTTAACTCTCTCTAACGAAAAATCTAACGGAATGAGGCATTTTAATTTTCCCTAACGTCCGAGGCATTTTCACAACCATGGGGTCCATTTTGGGGCATTTTACCACTTAACACTTTTTTCATTCTCAGAATGAACTACTATTATATTGAAAAAAAATTAAATGCTATGAAACATAGCGACAATGATACTCGTTGGAAAGCTATCGTCGAGGGCTTTCCGAATATATAAAATTTATTAATTTTTGATATATATTTTGAGAGATATTTGATTTTTAAACTTTTAAATATTAAGGTAAGAATGAGAGAGAAATTAGTAGAGAAAATAAACAAGAGAGAAACCATTCACGCGAGAGGAAAAAAATAAGAGAGAGGACCAAATAGACCAAATAGACATTTTAATAATTATGGACCAAATAAAAAATGTGATTTCTAAAAGGACCAAATGGACATGGGACCACCTTGAAAAAGACCAAACCATATTTGACGTTTTGTTCCCATTTTGGTGTCCTTGAGAAAGGAAAAAAAAAATGACAGGAAATTGACTAACTTTTTGTACTGGGGAGTAGGTCTCCTGTCAAGTGTCAGATGCATGACCTTGGTCAATTAAAAATGACTACCCACCTAAATCTACAAGCCCATACACTTGAAAATGACTGGTTTTATTTTACGGTTGGATCGAGGCAGTGAGCTAGTCACCATCCACTGCTCTACTTTCAAGTTAATAAATACAGAAGATATCTAAGATCTTGCATCCGACTACAGTCTTTATCTATCTAGAATGTAGTGTTGCTCAGTTTTCTATACTCTCTCTATAACTCGTATATATTTGGTAGAACAGAGCCTAGTTAGCAATTCGGGATATGGATAGTAGTTCGGGACGGCATATATACGGGAATTATATGGATTCGGATAGGTCGGATTCGGTCAAAAATCTGGTCAACGGTTTGTTGTTCGGACAATAGTTCGAAACGGCATACGTACGTGCATATTCGTTTTACAAACGTGAGTTTGGCACTTAAAATTCGGCTTACATATATGATAAATTAATAAGTATTATGACCTTATTACGAGAGTAATTTTATTTGTATATGATTTATAAGATGGAAAAAACATTTTAGCGTGATTATTTAACATGAAGTAAACAATTTAATTGCATAAATGTATTATAAAACAAGTTTATAGACTTTTAAACAAAAATTAACATATAAAACACTGGTTAAACAACTACCAATTGAAAATTTTAACTGAATAATTGCATTTAAATATAAAGTATATACAAAATCAAACAAAAACCAATCAACGGAACTCTGGTCAGAGAATTACCTATGGGAGAAGGAGTTGAGCGCGAACTAGGTTCAAGTTCTAGTTCGTGAAATATCATTCCGATTGATTGGTCGACTCACGTTGGCGAGTCATTCGTGAGGTCCATATAATCCGGAACTACGTTTGGAGTTCAAATAGTTCGGAAATATCATTCGGATTCGGTCAGTTCGGATACGTTCGCGAATCATTCGGGAATGATTCAGAGAATTACAAACTAGGGAACGGAGTATGTACGTTTGAGTCAACTAGGAGCCTTCCTAATACTTGAACGATCGAACTGCTCAAAACAAGCCGTAGTTGAGACAAAATGCCTTTGTGTTACAATAATTCTTTTCCAAAACACTAGATACCCCTCCTCGTTCCTATTATATAGGAGGAATTTTGTTTTTTGCTTGTCTCATTAGATAGGTCTCTTATTTCTTAGATGAATATTTCTACATATACCCTCATTTATGGTGCATAGATAATTGTGTTACTAATAGGACAAGGGGTAAAACATGAAAAAACATAAAATATTATGAATCCAATGCTCTTTTCTTAATATAAGAGAATTATATCCCCGCCTATATGTGGGACGGAGGGAGTAGATGTTTGCATATCATTTATGTTGAAAACCAAAAGTTACTATGGTAATTAAATTTCATAATGAGTTTTGTAAAAAAAAATATTTATGTTTTAGCATTAATTTCCAGAAAGTAGCATGTGAATTAGTACCATATTAAGATGTGAAAGTAAGATCCGTGATTTTAACACTTAGCCCATATATGATCTAATGATTTTAACACCAACATGATGATTACCATGGTATATCATACGCACTTATGATTTTTTTATTTTTTTTGTTTTGTTTTGTTTATGTCTTGGTCAAAAATTGCATTTCATTCATTATGTACATAAATCATGGGACCAAGGTAACGGTGACCATAAATACATGCCTCAAAAGCAATAAAGACACACACAAACTTATTTGAGGGTGCTTCAACTTCTAAATCAATTAAACTCTCCTCGTTTCTTGATTGCCATCCATTTTAACTTGAAATCAATCCAACTCACTGGATTGGCATCTACATACCATACCAGATGTGAATACGACACGACAGCATCGCCAAATATATCCTCATATACTTTTTCTCTTACCTGAATGAATTTCTGAAGAGCCATCTGATAGGCAACCCATTATCTGACGCAATAATTGGAAGGCAAACCACATACCTGAATGAATTTCTAAAGAGCCATCTGATAGGCAACCCCATTATCTGTTGAGAAAGAGCTACCAATTATCACATTCCGCACCGAGGCAGTCCGACTCTGACAGGTAAGATAACAATAGGTGCGAGTGTCAGCCATGGTATAAATTCCAAGACCACCATCTTTGATAGGAAGAGTATCCAGTCTTTGTTGCAAAGGCCCAAACCCAGCTCTATCTCCGATGATTAAAATCCTCAAATATTGGAGCAGGTGGTCATCAAAGAGGTTGGAGGCCTGTTGCAGAGCTTCCGGATTAGTAGTACGCATAGCAAAGCATAGTCTTGATACACCGGCATAGTTACGGAGTGACAACATCTCACTCTGGGGATTTCTGAGCTTTTTGATAGCAGACATTAGCTGAATATTCTTATTCACCCTATTAAGCACCATGTCACTCATGAAATCCAAATCCAAACTCATAGGTCCACCCAAAAGCTTAACTCCCTTGCGAGGTCTACCAATATCCGAGGGGAAAACACCTACTGATCCAAGCTGTGTGGATCAGTAGTGGTCCAAAAGACCTCGGTCTTCTTGATATTAAGATGAAGACCTCTACCCGGTCCTTCAGAATCATTGCAATATGGGTTATCTGAATCTCTAGTTCTTCTTCTACTCTGTCGTCGTTTGTTAATCACATAACGAATTTTGAACCTTGGATCAAATTGGGAATGACAAATCGAACAGTATTACATGAGTCGATTGAGGTTAGTACATATAGAGATGCTACAATGAATCAGGAACTAATTAGCGCCTCTAATGAATTTTTTGTTGAACTCATTCAAATAACCTAGGATTTTCTTTGGTAAGGGCACCAACCTGATGCCGTGAAAAACAGGAGAACAAGGATGTTGTTGCACCAAAAAAAAAAGGATGTTGCTGCACCTTCCTCATTCTCGCCGCTGGGCTTGTAAATTCGAATTTGGTCTTCTGGTTTTGGTAAGAGATTTCCAGCCACGAAAACAACAAGAACTTGTGATGTTGCCGTCGATTGGGAGATGTATGGATGTATGTTTTTGGTTTTCTTGAATTTGTAATCAATTGCAGGTCCGAAAGAATGCTTGAATGATTTTAGTGAATGTGGGTTGTTTGAATGTAGGGAAGGAGACATGGTAGGCCAAGGAAAAGATCAGCAGACTCGTGCATATATCAGGAGATGCACATTAGGTGCTTGTAAAAATGTCTGAACCACTTGTTTTCTCGACAGGAAGTAAATTAAGCAGCTTACAGAACAATTGTTAAAACTTTTAAGGTGAACACATTAATTAAGCTCTCTACGAATATTTGTTGTTGGATTATAGAGTAGTATTCAAAACAAGTATGAAGATAGCAATGATCATCGTTAATAGCTATCTTTTAAACTTCTGGTATCATTTAGTTGCCAAACTTGCTTATTAGTTTTTTAACTTTTAAGTCACCCAGTTACCAAACTAACTTATTCATAATTTTACTTCTCAGAAGTACTTCTGAGAAGTTCAGAAGCAGAAGCAAATCTGTTTCTGATACCCAAATAGGCTATAAGGGACCAAAATAAATTTGACATTTTGTTATTTATAAACTTTCTACTTAACAAGGGGCCACCAAAAAGAATTGGGCTTTAGGCCTCCGAAAACACAGGACCGGGCCTGTACCCGATTTATGTTGGAACCGAAGGGAAGGTGTTAAACCAACAACTACAATAATATTTAGGAAAGTTGTGGGTTATCCTATTCTGATAATACCCACCGTTGGATCACATCTTCCCTATCTCTTATAAGAGATACCCTAGGAGCTCTTTATAAGAGATGCTCTAAAAAAAAAACACACCCAAATATTTCCTGCCGTCATTGAGCTAAAAATTTGTCTCTTCGCTTTTTCTCATTTCGTGGTTAGATCTCAATTTTTTTTGGTCTTTTTCAATTAACTTGTACTGAACATTTCTCTCTTCGTCATTGAACAATTTTAACATTGGAAAATCTCAATTTATATATTTGCATACAGTAGAGAAAGAAAAGGAAAACTTTTATTTGACGAACAATTGTTAAAACTTACAGAACAATTGTTAAAACTTTTAAGACGAACACATTAATTAAGCTCTATGAATTTTTGTTGTTAGATTATAGAGTAGTATTCAAAACAAGTATGAAGATAGCAATGATCATCGTTAATAGCTATCTTTTTAACTTTAGAAAATTAAATTAAGCAACTTACAGAACAATTGTTAAAACTTTTAAGACGAACACATTAATTAAGCTCTCTACGAATTTTTGTTGTTAGATTATAGAGTAGTATTCAAAACAAGTATGAAGATAGCAATGATCATCATTAATAGCTATCTTTTTAACTTCTGATATCATTTAGTTGCCAAACTTGCTTATTAGTTTTTTAACTTAAGAAAAGTAAATTAAGCAAATTACAGAACAATTAGCTATCTTTTTGTTATTTATTTTTCTCATTTCGTGGTTAGATCTCAATTTGTTTGGCCTTTTTCAATTAACTTGTACTGAACATTTCTCTCTTCGTCATTGAACAATTTTAACATTAGAAAATCTCAATTTGTATATTTGCAGACAGTAGAGAAAGAAAAGGAAAACTTTTATTTGACGAACAATTGTTAAAACTTACAAAACAATTGTTAAAACTTTTAAGACGAACACATTAATTAAGCTCTCTACGAATTTTTGTTGTTAGATTATAGAGTAGTATTCAAAACAAGTATGAAGATAGCAATGATCATTGTTAATAGCTATCTTTTTAATTTAAGAAAATTAAATTAAGCAACTTACAGAACAATTGTTAAAACTTTTAAGACGAACACATTAATTGGGCTCTCTACGAATTTTTGTTGTTAAATTATAGAGTAGTATTCAAAACAAGTATGAAGATAGCAATGATCATCGTTAATAGCTATCTTTTTAACTTTTGATATCATTTAGTTGCCAAACTTGCTTATTAGTTTTTTAACTTAAGAAAAGTAAATTAAGCAACTTACAGAACAATTGTTAAAACTTTTAAGACAAACACATTAATTAAGCTCTTTACGAATTTTTGTTGTTAGATTATAGAGTAGTATTCAAAACAAGTATGAAGATAGCAATGATCATCGTTAATAGCTATCTTTTTAACTTCTGATATCATTTAGTTGCCAAACTTGCTTATTAGTTTTTTAACTTTTAAGTCACCCGGTTACCAAACTAACTTATTCATAATTTTTACTTCTTAAAAGCAGAAGCAAATATGCTTCTGATACCCAAACAGGCTATAAGGGACCAAAATAAATTTAACATTTTGTTATTTATAAACTTTTTGCTTAACAAGGGGCCACCAAAAAGAATTAGGCTTTATGCCTCCGAAAACACAAGACCGGGCTTGTACCCGATTTATGTTGGAACCGAAGGGAGGGTTTTAAACCAACAATTACAATAATATTTAGGACAGCTCTGAGTTATCGTATTCTGATAATACCCACCATTGGATCACATCTTCCCAGGTATCTCTTAAAAGAGATACCGTAAGAGCTCTTTATTAGAGATGCCCTAAAAAAAAACACACCCAAATATTTCTTGCCGCCATTGAACTAAAATTTGTCCCTTCGTTTTTTCTCAATTCCTGGTTAGATCTCAATTATTTTGATCTTTTTCAATACTAAACATTTCTCTATTCGTCATTGAACATTTTTAACATTGGAAAATCTCAATTTGTATATCTGCAGAAAGTATAGAAAGAAAAGGAAAAAAAAATATGGCACAAAGATTGTATGTTTGTAGGACATGCAGATCTGTTCTTGTTGATTCAATCAACACACAAGATGTAGATGTAATTTTAGTTTCAAAATGAAGTCAATAGTAGTTTTAGTTCCAATATTTAGATGGAATTAGCTGATTTTAACTAATATGTTTTCTACATCTGGGGTTAGCCTAGTTGGCCAAGAGCCTGACTCTCAAGGAGGAGGTCAGGAGTTCGAGTCTCCGCTCAAACATTGGAGTACTCATGTAATTATACTAACTTTACTATGGGTTTCAAGGGGCCGAGTTTGCTCGGTGGGGAGTAAGCCGTGGCTACGCCGCCGAAGGCGGGACGGCCTATGCCTAGTTTAAAAAAAAAAAAAAAAAAAAAAAACTAATATGTTTTCTCTTCTCCTGTAGGAACCAATTTTCTCTTATGCTGCTGGTAGATCGATAAGAATAATGAATCACGCGTTAGTGTGTTTTTCTTTGCTTAGATAATATTTTTAGTATTTATTTCATTTGTAATTTCCAACTTTAATAATTGTCTCACTTTTTTTTTCTCTGTTTAGTCTTCTTGCTGGGCAATTAACAGTTGATGAAGATGTATTCGAAGTAGTTTGCCCAGAGACAAATATTATCTACGGTCTCGTGCATTTGATTTGTTCTTGCTGCAAAGAGAAAGTTGGAGCTTTGCATGTAAGAACTTGTTTATAACTAATTTGTTTAATTCATTCTAATACTTTCATACTACAATAATTTTATGATTTAATTATTGTATTTTCAACAGTACCATATGAATAATCCACGATTCCATGTGCCTTTAATCCGTGTTACCACCAAGGTGGAGGTGGAGTTGGCTTGAAACCGAAAATGGAGGATTCTTTACCAATCAATCTTGCTGAACAAAGAAGCTACTAAGAGGAATTGTGGGTCTTTCTTTATTAATTTCTGATCATCATTATCTTTAACTTAAAGTCTTTAATGTTCATAATTCAATAGATTCAACATCTTGTTTATAATTCAATTTAAGTGAAATCCAACATTGAATTGGTTTAGTTGGGTTTTGTAATGGTCTAGTTTTCCTTGTGTTTTCCCACAAGGAAAAAGTATCTTAGCATAAAATAGACTAACCAATTAGAAGACTCGGAAGAGGGTTCCAAGAAATCTTTATAGTTGGTTAATGGTTATGATAGAACTCAGTTCTACCGAGACAGAAGATAGTTGTGGCACAGCAGCATGAACCTTCTCCTAATGAGAGTTGGAACATAAATAGAATTTCCGTAGGATTTAGTTTTACTATTTTGTTTATTTAGGAGTCTTGGAAGGTTTTTCTCTACGGAGTTTTTTTAGCCCCAAGGTCTAATAACGTTAGGACTAGGAGTTTGGCTAGGAGTCTTTTATGTTTTTGTCTATTTAAGGACTTTGTCAGGTCGGTTGTTAGGCATTCAAAAATCAAGTTATTTGTTTATCAATTCTTTCTCAAGTCTACGAACGATTTCGCTTCTGCTGGACGTGATAAGAATTCTTATCATTGGTATCAGAGCGGTTTCGCTCCTTGTATGACCAAAACTCGTGCACAGAAAAGAAAACTCATGGAACAATTAACCTCCCAAGTTACTGCCATGGCTACATCAAGCAACAGATTGACGGAATAATTGGAAAGTTTGCTAGAGAAGGACTTGGCATCAGTCGGTGAATCTAGTAACACGCCTAGGAATGATGGGAAGGTGATTTTTCCGCGATTTGATGGTACGGATCCTGAAGGTTGGTTATATCATGCTAAATTGTACTTCCAATTTTATGGAATACCTGCTGCAAAACAGGTGCAATTGGCGGGTATTAATCTTGATGGGAAGGCGTTACAATGGTACAAGTGGATGCAAAAAATATCACCTAACCCTAACTGGGAAGATTTCTCTGCATCTTTTTTGAAAAGATTTGGACGCACCAAATATGATGACCCAGCTGCAGCTTTAGCCAAGATCAATCAAGCTAATTTTAATTCCATTGGAGACTATCAAGAGGAATTTGAACGACTGTCAAACCAGGTAAGTGATCTTCCAGAGAACTTTTTGGTTAGTTGTTATGTGGGTGGATTGAAATCTGAGGTCAGATTAGAAGTACAAGCATTAAGTCCGGGGTCCTTAGTTCATACTATCAGCCTAGCTCGTTTGTAAGACGAAAAAGTTAACCTAAGACGACAAGCTTGCAGACCTGCAGTGCGACCTAATCCTACAACCACAACACCAACAACCAAAAATAATCTTGTCCCTCCAATTAAACGGCTTACCACAGAAGAGGCGGAGGAGAGACGGAAGAAGCAATTATGCTATAACTGCGATGAAAGATGGTTTCGAGGACATCGATGTAAATCAAAAACTTTGTTCCTCATTGACGGTGAGGAAGACAACGACGAAGAAATTGAATATAAGATACAAGATACAGAAGGAAAACCCACAGCTGAAATATCCATGCATGCATTGGCAGGATCGACATCGCCACAAACTATGCGTATAATGGGTGATATTAAGAAGGCGAAAGTCACAATTCTTGTGGATTCAGGAAGTACTCATAATTTTCTAGACCCATCTATTCCAAAACAACTGGGCATTGATATGGTTAAAGATGAAAAGCTTGAGGTTATGATCGTTAATGGGAGTCGAATCCTATGTTTAGGCCGGTGCACACAGCTGGAGTTTCATGTTCAAAGTCAGTGGCGGAGCCAGGATTTCAAGAGAGGGTAGGCAACCAAAATAACATACTCAACAAAAAAAAATCATTGCACATGAAAAATTGTATTACAATACCTAATAGAATTTCATAACACACAGTATGTTAGCTAGTTAATTCTGAAATGTTTCAATATTCACCAAAAGTGACCTTGTACACAGTATTCTTCCTCAAAAAAGCCTTGTATATACTTCACCAAAAAAAAACGGAACTCTTATGTCATTCAATATTACCCACGACGTGGTGCCATACCTCGAAATCTTGTAATAATCCTTTCGTTGATAATATCAAAAAAACATCCCGTTCAATGTATGTTAATAAACAATTATTCAACAACTCATTTCCAATACGGTTTCGCAAACAATTCTTCACTATATCCATGGCTGAAAATACTCTCTCAACAGTAGCTGTAGCAACCGGCAATATCAGTGACAAAGTAATCAACAAGTAGACAAGAGGATACACTTGATCTCTTTTTGTGTCAACCATTTTCTGAGCAAGCCCACTAATTCCAACTAATTCATAGAAGTCATTACTAGAAAGTACATCAGCAAGAAATGTGTCTAGTTGTCGTTCGAGAATTATGAGATCTACTTGAGAAAAATCAAATGGATATAGTTTAGCAAGACGAATCAACGCACCTTTATCGAATGATGGCAGAATAAACTATTTAGTTCGATTTCGTTGATTAGTTCTTGGCAGAAACAAAGAGAGAATCGAGACTGGAGAGAATCGAGACTGGAAAGAAGAAAATAGAAAAGGTCATGTTTTTTTTTTTCTTTTTGCCTTCTTTGCCTTTTGCTTTGTATAGGAGTATTGGACATGGGCTTTTTTTTGGGTAGGCAAAAGCTTATACATTGCTATTTGGGCCGAAAAGTTACACTACTAAAAGAGAAATTCGGGAGGCAAGGGTAGGCAGTTGCCTACCCTTGCCGTTAGTTGCCTCCGCCCCTGTTCAAAGTACCCCTTTTATTAGTGATTTTCATGTGTTAGCATTAGGTGGTTGCGACATGGTACTAGGTGCTCAATGGCTAGAAACGCTGGGTATAATTTTGTGGGATTTTAAAAATTTAACGATGGAATTTAATGTCAACAATCAGAACATACAGCTGCTTGGAAATAAATCTCAACTTACCTAGTTAGCATCTATATGCACTATGAAGAAGCTAATCAGAAGAGGAGCACAAGGTTTAATATTGCAGGTCCAAGGAATGGAGCCAACTGTTACTTCAGTAATACCTAAAGAGATCAAACGATTAATTTATTGTTATTCCCCAGTATCCGCAACTTCCACCAAACTACCACCAGTACGATCTCACGAACATAGTATTCCACTACTACCAAGAACTACACCGGTGAATGTACGTCCCTATCGCTATGCACACTGTCAAAAGTATGAAATTGAGAGACTAGTTAGGGAACTTTTGGATGCAGGCTTAATTAGACCAAGCACAAGCCCCTTCTCATCACTAGTCCTCTTGTCAAGAAGAAAGACGGAACGTGGCGGACGTGCATCGACTATCGTTTTCTTAATCAAGTGACGATTAAAGATAAGTTTAACATCCCTGTTATTGACGAACTTCTTGACGAATTGCATGGGTGTCGCTATTTTTCCAAGTTAGACTCGCGTTCGGGTTATCATCAAATTCACATGGTTGATAAAGACATACTCAAGACGGCGTTTCGCACTCATGATGGGCATTATGAATTTTTAGTGATGCCTTTCGGCTTAACTAATGCACCATCGACTTTTCAACACCTGATGAATGAGATATTTCGATCTCATTTGCGCAAGTTTATTTTGGTTTTCTTTGACAATATATTAATTTATAGTCGATCATGGGATGATCACCTTAAACACCTACAGATTGCGTTTCAAATTCTATTAAAAAGTCAACTGGTGGTAAAGCTTAGTAAGTGTTCGTTTGGTAAAGAAGAGACAGAGTATCTCGGACATATCGTTACTGCAAACAGAGTTGCCGTTGATCCTTCCAAAATTGAGAGCATGTTGAGTTGGCCTAAGCCTAAATCAAAAAAAGGTCTCTAGTGGGTTTTTGGGATTAACGGTATTACCAAAATTCAAGTTAAGAACTACAGAAGTATATCATATCCCCTTACTCGGATGTTAAAAACAACTTCATTTGGTCAAAGGAAGCCGACAATGCATTTGAAGCCTTAAAAAAGGCCATGACGACAACACCGGTATTAGCACTTCCCAACTTTGATTAGAATTTTTCCATTGAAACAGATGCAAGTGGACATGGACTTGGAGCAGTATTAATGCAGAACCAAAAGCCAATATCCTATACAAGTAAAGTCCTTGACCTCGTCATCTCACCTTATCAACTTATGAAAAAGAGTTGCTTGCGATAGTACATGCAGATCTAAATGGAGACCGTACATTTTAGGTAAGCGTTTACTATCTATACCGATAAAGCAAAGTTTAAAACATTTCTTGGAACTAGAGCCACCACTCCCTCACAAAGAAGTGGTTGGGGAAATTAATGAGATATGATTATGAAATTAAATATAAAAGGGGAGTGGAAAATAGTACAAAATTGATGCATTATCAAGGATGAATGAGAACTCGTGAATGTAATGTTGTAACATATGCTAGTTGTACTTGGATGGAAGACTTGAAGAGGGAATTGAGATCTGACCCATGGTTGCAAGAGCGTGTAGCGAAGATACCCCAGTCCAGCTTTAATGAGAAGAACTATTCTGTAGAAGATGGGATGTTGAAGTATCATCAACAGTGGGTATTAAGTCCTGAATCCCGATGGAGAGAGTTGTTGTTGCAAGAGTTTCACTCATCACCTCGCAACTGACATTGTGGTATTTGAAGACAATAAAGAGATTGTCAAAGTTATTCTACTCGGGAAGGGAATGAGGCATGATGTTAAGAATTATATAAAGACATCATGACATATTCCTTTAAGAATAAATATGAGACTGTGTCACCTACTGACTAATGCAACCATTGCCTATCCCTCGAAACTATTTGGGTAGACATATCCATGGATTTTATAGACGGTTTACCTAACTCGCATGGGAAGACTTGTTATTTTTGTCGTGGTGGATAGATTAACTAAGTATGCGCACTTTTATAGCCTTGAAGAATCCTACACAACAAGAGCTAGTGGGCAAAAGTTTTTCTAGAATCGCTTGTGAAGTTACATGGGTTTCCCCAATCTATAGTCTCTGATAGAGATGTCAGATTCACCGGCCTTTTTGGAAGGAATTATTTAGACTTCAGTGGTACTAAATTGAAAATGAGCTCTTCTTATCATCTCAAACGGACAACGGTCAAATCAAGTAGTGAAGTTGTTTAGAATCTTCTCTCCATTGCTTCGCTGGAGAGAAACCCAAGAGTTGGTCATCATGGCTTCATTGGGCAGAATATTGGTATAATACAACATACCACACGTCTACTCGGATGGCTCCATTTGAGGCATTATATGGCATACCTCCTACTATGCACCATTACATCCCCTGGGGAAGCAAAGAGTACCCCGCTTGAGCTAGCATTGATGTAAGAGATCAACTTCACACAACTTAAGGAGAACTTATAGATAGCCCAAAATAAAATGAAACAAATAGCCAATGCAAGGCGAATAAAGAGAATTTCAGGTTGGGGATTTTGTATATTTGAAGTTGCAGCCGTATCGACAACAATCCACAACAAGGAGGGGTAATCAAAAACTTGCACCAAAATATTATGGTCCGTTTAAGGTAATCCGAAGGATTGGCCAGGTTGCGTATGAGCTTGAGTTACCAAGTGAATCCCGAATACATCCAAGATTTCATGTTTCCTACCTCAAACTTGACTTTAATACCTAATGTGAAGGTTTACTGAACTTCGAGAACCAGCCACGAGAAGATGGACACGAGTCAGCAAAGAGGCGGTACTATGCCTCGAGGACAAGGCATTTTCAAAGGAGGATGGAATGATAGAACCTGGTTCCACTAGTGGAATATGGGTTTTGTAAGTCCTGTCTGGCTTCATAAAAACGCCTACCCGTGAGCTTTCTTAATGAATTGGGCTTCCAGAGGTAGTCTTAATCGTAGGAAAACCAGAACAAGCTGTTGTGGAAGTCGTAACTATAAGTGGTAGTTTTGTAAATAATGTATGAGGTCCTGGTTTTAGTCGGATAAAACCTAGATTAGATATTTTCCCTTCATTCTCTTACTCGCCTCGCTTTCCAAAGACATTTTCCTTTTCTTTCTGCTTTCTAAATCTCATCACATGATTTTGAAACCATGAATCGAATATCTGTTAACAACAAAGATCAAAATCTATCTTCGTAATCCAAACCCAATCTTTTAATAATCCAAATCTCTTATCAAAAGTTTGATTTTCTCTTACATAATCCAATCTCGTGAGAATAACCTAATCACTCATTCTTTTGCGCTACATATTACGACGGACGGTCAAGAAGATGAGTTTAGAAAACCTTAGTTCTTTGTTTATGACGATGATGTGAGTCTAAAAGTATTCGCGATTTTTATGTTTCTTCATTTGATTTCATAGGGTTTAAATCATGGGTTTGGTTCTAATTTCAGTTTTATGATTTAAGTTTTGAGCTAGGTTTGTGTACATCTGTTGTATTGATTTTCTAGGTTTTTTTTTTTTTTGATTTGGTTTAACAGTATTCCATCACGTAGATCTGAAATTTGTTGGATTTATAATGAGTTTGGTTTGTGATTTCTTCATATTTTGAGCAATCAAAAGCTGAAAAGCATGAAGAATTAGATTTTGGGAGTACTCAAGCACAACAGCTTCGCGGTGAGCTTGATTTCTACTCAATTTATGAACCTAAAACAGAGTCATTGTATTTACTAATCCACTACTTTTGGTTTTGAAAGTAGGGTCTGTGGATGAACACTTGAAAATTTCAAGTCTCTGTTGATTGTCAACCAAAAGAGAAGACATTGATGACATTGATGGTGCTCATTAAAAGCTTCATGGACTAAGGATGTAAGTATTTTTTTTCTAAATCTATTTGCAATACATTAGATTTTTCTTTTAATGTTACACCCAAATTACCCTAGTTGTCCTAGGGCCAAGTTTAATTATGACATTCTCAAATTAAACACCCAATTGTTTAGACTTCAAACTTGTCGTTGTACTTGTTTTGTAATATGTATTTCACTTTCATGTCATTGATGTTACAATTTGGTGTTGGGTTTTTATTGTCTGCGCAGGTGAGCCATTTGAATGACATTGGTAGTATCTTAGACTGTGTATGAAAAAAAGAAATACGAAAGGTATGAGAGTTTATCCTCCTTTTTCTCTTCCGTCATCTTCTCTAAGGGAAATTCCTCCCCTCTTTATAAAAATAAAATAAATAAAAGAATCTTAGAAACTGGTTGAGACTAAATTTATGAGAACCAAGATTTTTTTTTTTATTATTATCATGGAACTTGTGATACAGGTTATAAGAGATTTTGACATGTTCTGATCCGTTCCATGTTTTGACAGAATTAGAAATGAGGGTTTGATAAGTTACCGTGAGTGGGTGTTGATGATGGGGGATATATCACTTTGAAGAAAAATATCTATTAGTGAGGGTTGGTGAATTACATTCAACACATACTTGAATTACATTGGTTTGAAAATTAATCAAGATTTCGGATGGCATCAAGGTTAGTATTCAAGTGAAATCCGATTGCTTTGTGCTTTTTTTGCAGTTGTTTTTGGGGTTTTTATAAGAAACAGAAAAATGGGTGTTGACCGCTTTTAGACTCAAGTATGTGTCCATGCATGTTGAAACTGATCCTTAGTACAGAACCACATCAATAAAAAAACATTACTAGCATGTGAATATAAATAGTCATAAGTGGAAAATGATGATGTTTGGCTGTAGTTTAAAAAATTTACAAAATTCATTGTTTTTCCGTTCTTGTTGTGCACTGTAACTGTTTGTGAATTTGTCTAAATGACCCAAATGGCATACGATGGTACATCTTGGTCTTCTGGTCATGGGTGGATTCATTAATGGATATGAGCTAAAATGGTTAATGTGTGTGCTTGTATTTTTAAAGCTACATTGTGTAGAAATGTAGCCAATTAAATGGTATAATGAATGAGCTATACATTACAAGGATTGGTTTGACCCACTTATAAACTCATGGTTGAAATTTAGTCCACTAAGTATGATTTATTTTGTATAAGTACATGTATAAGACTTAGACCTTAAACCTTGATTGCCGAAGTTCTATCAGTATTAAATTATTTGCTTTATGATATTGTTTTAGCTACCATCTCCTAGTAAAAAAACTTAAGCAATTGGTTCGATCGAAAAGTTCCTTACTATGTTTTTCGTATGATTTGCGGCTCTAGAGATAAATCCATGGAATTACTAATGCTGGTGATCTTGACATTTTTGAAATGGGATGTTGTCCAAAACTAGTAAGTTGGTTGAACTAGACACTTTATTATTATAGTAACGTCGAATTTGAATCACATGGAACAAAGCTTAGATGATAATCACTATAAATCATAAGACAACTGTATTTGAGAACACTTTGTATGTTATAAAGATTTACTGGTATACCATACTCTGCCGTTTAGAACTTTGTTTAACTTCTAATTACCAAATATATTTTTGCTGCATGTATGTTACACCCATCAATTGGGAAGCTTAGGTATACTGATTGTGATTTCATAAAGCTATAAGTCCTTTTTGCATTCTATCTCTGATAATGTATGTATGTTGACTCATCGGATTTTATTTCGATCAGAGGTTCTAGATTATATAGGTGATATATTGTTCCACGGTATCCAAATTTTTTTCTTTTTCAATTTTACAAAGTGAGTGCGTCAACAGAAATCCACACTAATTGATCCTCAATGTCCAGTGAGATGTTATACTACTCTGCGCTTATACAACTTCCTGGTTCATTAGGGAATGTTGACATATTACCGATAGATGCAAGAATTGTCTAGAAGTGTAGGATTCTTTTACATGCATGTCTTGCACTGGATATCATAAAATCTTACATCTATCAGATCCTTGGCGTGTTCACTGTGGATATCTTAAGAATCTTATACATATTTACTACTTTTGCAATATCTATTCGGTAACAATTTACTCAGTAACAATGTGCATTAGTACATTAGATGCTTCTTTTTGTGGGTAATGCTCTCTTTTCTTCTCTTCATTTCCTTTTGTTCTCTCATTAAGGTGATGTGATCAATCTAATATCTCGTATTTCGACACCTAATTTGAAATATGATTGCTTGTCATCTCAAGCTAAAACCGCTGGAGGCCCTTTATCCTGACAATGATTTTGACGTTCCTTGATGTATCTTACTTTCTCGTTGAACTTGCAACCCGTATTTTGATTCCCGCTTGCAATTGAAGAAGGTAGATTTCAACGTTGATCCCTTTGTCTTCAATAAACGAAGGAATAGATGGTGAAGTTTTTCCTTCAAAATCAGATGGTAGTTCAAAGCTTGTAATCGCATTTGAAGCTGCTGCATTTGGAGCTTAAGTATTTTAGATAGTTAAACTTGTAAAACTGTTGGCACTTTTAATAGAAATTCCGTTTTAAAGTTGTTATCAATTTAATTTTTGATTAATGTTGTTTAAAAGTAAATATTAATTTAATTATTATATGACTCGGCTTTCGTTTTTTTATTCTGCCAATCAGCTGAATCAATTTCATTTTTTTATTAAAATATGTTTAATATAAAACTACAGCTTCTATCGTAGTATAAAGAGACCGATCAAGGTAGTCAGTTTCAAAGGATTCAAGGGCTCCCAGCACAAATGATTTAAGAAATAAGACTACAAAGTTAGGGCTCCCGGACTTACTGTTTTAAGTGATTGTAAGGCTCTTTTCCGCAGACTTTTTATTTTGATTTTCGACTAGTGTTCTAATGAGATGAAGATAGTTGCGGCACAACAGCATGAACCTTCTCCTAATGAGAGTTGGAACATAAATAGAATTTCGTAGGATTTAGTTTTACTATTTTGTTTATTTAAGAGTCTTGGAAGGTTTTTCTCTACGGAGTTTTTTTAGCCCCAAGGTCTAATAACGTTAGGAATAGGAGTTTGGCTAGGAGTCTTTTATGTTTTTGTCTATTTAAGGACTTTGTCAGGTCGGTTGTTAGGTATTCAGAAATCAAGTTATTTTGTCTATTTAAGGACTTCTATGAATGAGACTACTTGTTAATGGAGATCTTCAGTGGTTATTGGATAACCCGGTTGATCTAACTGAATTATTTTGTAATGTTTTGAATATATTAAGATAGAATTTTGTGGTTGCAGTACTTGTCTGTCTGTATTAAGTCACTGAGTATTTGGAGTTTTTTTATCTAGCACTGTGCTTCCATGGAAACAATGGGTAATTCCATTACTTCGCATATTTATGTATTCTAGTTTATCATGGTTAGTTGGTTAAACCGTATATATGGTATGCTTATATAGCTTTTCAAAGTTCTAATTTCGATCCAAAAGTAGAGGCAAGGAGTCTCGTTGAATAAATTTTAGCAGAGCATCTGTCTCATCTGTGCATCCAAGATGAAGTGCAAGTTCCAGGGTTAGCTCAATTTGTTTGTGGTATCTATTAATGATGATCTTCTTGGCTTTTCCACTTCTGCACTCCACTAGAAGCTATTTGGTAACCCAATCGCATGGAGACTTGACAATTGATATTCTACAAAGTGTAACAGTTTGCAAAAAAGGTGTAAGCTGTACCTTGATGTCAAGGTATTTGTGTTCCTTGTTGTTGATGTTAGTTGAATCTTTGCAATGTGGACTTCGGTCGTTCATATGTAAGGGGTATCACTGTGACGAGAAGTACAAGACTTCGGTCGTTCATATGTAAGCTGTACCTTGATGTCAAGATGTTATTTGACCTGGCGCATGATCATTTCCTTGAGGTTCCGTTGATCTGGCACAGCATGTCAATTTTAAAAATGTAATTCCAATTCTAATTAATAAACTTGTACCTCAAATGTAATCTAATAAACTTGTAATTCTAGTAGTTTAAATAAAATGGCGAAAAAAGCAAAAGCTAAAAGATTTACGGAAAACGAGTCATTTGTCCAAATATTTTTAAAACACGGTTCAAATGGACGAGTAAAAATTATTATGGGTGAAATGGACACAAAAAAAAATAGCAAGGATGAAACTGGATGCATCTTGTGTAAATTAAAAATAAGAAAAATTATTTGAAAATGGGCAGGATGAAACTGTTTACATCCTGATTATTTTTACATTTTTGTCCATTTAAACAGTATCAAAATCTAACGTCCTTTTCAGTGAAATGTTGATTTTGGCCTTTTTAACCAATTTTGTGAAAGATTTAGAGCCTGTTTGGTACAGTTTTCAAAAGAACAGCGTGCAGCACTCTTTATCAATCTAGGATGGGTGGATATATATATAGGTAATTGGTCATTTTTCCAATATTACCTTTGTTCAGATCTCACAATTGACGTGTTTCTTTACTTCGCACAATAATAAAAAAAAGGTTTCGGTTAATGTTGTTTACATAAACCTCACATCTAGGTTTACGGACCTCACGTCTCTGGTGTCATATGCATCTTTTACTTCTTCAGTGCTTGCAGCAATATATTTCTTGCTTATGGTTGAGATTTACGTGTCTTGGTGGACATTGTTCACAACCATGCATGTAATAATGTTACTGGTGGTCTTCATGCGTCTGATGTTGGCCAAGGCCCAAGGTGCACAAGAATCTTACTTCCACCATACAAAGTGGGAGTACCACAAGTTATCAGTTGATTACTTGATTCCGCTGGTTGTCGAAGGATTTTATGTTTCATGGATTTGAATTCGACAATGTTGTATGGTCATGACCATAGTATGCTAAGGTGTCAGTTGTATTCTTTACAAAATGCATGGAAGGAACTAAGAATGAATCAACCTTTAGTGTCTCTTCTGGCCACTAGCTATATCATATGTTGATCTTATCGGCTAACTAACTTAGGATTTATATGTCTCCGATTGATTTCATTTTTTATTTTCTTATGAATTGTCGAGGGATTCCGTCTTGGATGCATTCCTTTCAGACATTTTTGCACCATTGTGCAGTCCATTGTGAGTGATAAATTCATTGCCTTATAGACAAAGAGACATTAAAAATATGGATAATAGCCGAAAGTAACAATCCGGAACAACCATCTGACAGGCAAACTTTTCTTTTAATTTATAGAATACTGTGAGGCACAATAGAGTTCCTAAGTAGATTTTCGTTACATGATTGCTTAGTATCTCACTGGCATACGGATCTTGACGCTAGAAGTATTTTGGTTGTTACCTCACTCTGATTATTAAACTGCAAATACTTTACCTGCTTTAAAAGGGATCAGATCCACCCATTGTTCTCTAATGTATCGTATTACTGCTCTTCAATCTGGTTTAGCTGCAACTTTTTTACCATCTTTCTTCTTTGTTTTTGTTCTTCCTTTTTAATATGGAGTAGACCAATATCTTTCAGTTGTTACACTGGATGACTCAATGTCATTTTGATGCTTTGGCTGGATAAGGTGAACGTGCCACCCGTTTTCATAGTCATTCATTAAGCCTTTTTAACACATCTCGTCAGTTGTTAGAGGTATCACTTAAAGATATCACGATGCAACACTGTGGCCTTAAACACATTGTTGTCTCCATCAAGCATGCTCATTTTGGTTTTGGCCTACAGTGATGATACTTTGAAATTTCTCGTTAGCTTGAGAATTCTTTTAGTAAATCAATGATTTAGAATCAATTGATGCCATTAGCTCCTTATAAGAAGGCGCCACTCAAACTATTTAACGGTTCCTTGACAGAAACCGTTACTTTGGGGCATATTCCCGGAAACTAGAATCCTGAGACATATCTCCCAAAAGACAGTTGATTTTGGGGCATATCCCCAAATTTTCCTAGTAACTATCCTTGAGATTATTTTCAAGATTGACGATAGGTACGGCTTAGGAACTTGAAAGTCGGCTTAATTACTTGAATTGGGCAAGAATACTAGTATCATATTAGAATAATTGGGCTTGGGCATAAGATCTTTTTGTCTTTTTCGTGACATGACTGGTATGATGGTTGATGTATTGTGGATGTCCCGTATCAATATTGGAGCACCACTTATCTTCTATCTTTGAAATATGCCGAATATGCCCTTGGTGGTAGATACTATAAATTTGAAGAGATAAGGTAAGAGTAGGAAAGTTTTTGAGTTTTAGAACATTTGTGTGAAGAATGAGAGGTTCTCTTCTTTCAAACCTAATTGTTATCTCTAGGGGAATTAGATTATCTAATTCCTAGAGTATCAACTAGATGCCTCGCATAATCTTATAGTTTCCAATTTAATTGGGTAGAAATTGTAAGTTATTTGAGAAGAATCTCCATTATTAGGTTCTTCCTTTATTCAAAGGGTAGAAGAAACTAAATTGGTTGATTATTTATCCATTTCAAGTTATCAATTTCAATTTATTTTCATTGTAAGCTTCCGCTTCTCATCATTTGATATCAAGAGCTGGTTTGATTCTCAAGGGAAAAGGTGTAATTGGTGAAGACATTTTTTTTTAAGGTGAACACTACTAATCTCTTTCTCAAGTATTTTTGGTTGATTGATATGTTCTTTGATAGTGTTTTCAAATTGGGTTGTTGAATCTTATATTGATTTCACCATGGTTTACAAAAGAGGAGTTAATTTGGGTAGGATTCATTCAAATGATGTGTTAATGAATATTGTACATGAAGTGTTTGATGATATGTATCTAAGAATGGGAGAAATTTGTGAAGAATATTATTGGAAACTTGTAAGTCTCCATAACCAAGAAAGGAATCTACCTAATGATTGTGATGATGTAAGTGAACTAGATGTATCAATTTTGGTTGGTGGATATGAGGGATGAACAAATTGCCCACAAGAAGTTTGATGAAATGTCTCCACCAAAATTTGATAGTTATTTGAGTCATGGGGAAAGTGAAATAGTGGGTAATCTTCCAATCTATCAAGATGGCATGAATGTGGATCAAATCTTTAATTATTTCACTACTATGGAGCAAGTTCTATCATGTAAGAACCAAGAGAAAGAAGAATACAATCCTTTGTGTTCAATTTTTGATGGGGTAATTAATGGTAGTGAAGTAAAAGATTTTGGTGTACCAAGGTATGATATTGAATTGGAAAATGCTATGTTAGAAGCATCTCGAGAAAAATTCAAATATGTGAACCGACTACTGGGAAGCAAGCCTTCACTCAAGCTACAACAAAATGGGGAGGCAAATATATATGAATCCAATTTGGGCTTTCATTGAAGATAAGTTTCATGGTTGTAGTCTTCGTGTAAGGTTGAGAGAAATGCTTGGTGTTTCTTTACTACTTGGGGATGCTCTTAACTATGACCACAAGATGCTATATTTGGTGAGTAACTACAATGGAATGTAGAGGTAGAATTGTCTTCAAACAAGGAAGAAGTTCAAGCACTAATGGAGAATATGCTTTGGAGAATTCGTGGAAGAATTTGTTGAAACAAGGGGAGGATGATGTATTTACAAACAAAGAAATACTTGGTATGTCATTACTACTTGGAGATGCTCTCCTCAACAAAGTGCTACATTTGGTGAGTAATTATAATGGAAGGTGTAGAGGTAGAATTGTCTTCAAACAAGGAAGAAGTTCAAGCACTAATGGAGAATATGCTTTGAAAGAATTCGAGGACGAATTTGTTCAAAGAAGGAGGATGATGTATTGTGGATGTCCCGTATCAATATTGGAGCACCACTTATCTTCTATCTTGAAATATGCCGAATATGCCCTTGGTGGTAGATACTATAAATTTGAAGAGATAAGGTAAGAGTAGGAAAGTTTTTGAGTTTTAGAACATTTGTGTGAAGAATGAGAGGTTCTCTTCTTTCAAACCTAATTGTTATCTCTAGGGGGAATTAGATTATCTAATTCTAGAGTATCAACTAGATGCCTCGCATAATCTTATAGTTTCCAATTTAATTGGGTAGAAATTGTAAGTTATTTGAGAAGAATCTCCATTATTAGGTTCTTCCTTTATTCAAAGGGTAGAAGAAACTAAATTGGTTGATTATTTATCCATTTCAAGTTATCAATTTCAATTTATTTTCATTGTAAGCTTCCGCTTCTCATCAATGGTCTATACTGTATCATATAACAACATAGAGAACTTGGTCAGCGATGGATCTTGTGCTAATAGGACAAACTTTTTCCAGTCCATTTAATATCTTTAGTTTCAACACTAATGGTGGTAACAAGTAAGTAAAAGTCTTCATTTTGGTGAGGTGTATTGGAAGCAATCGCCAATTCGCCATAAAACTGTTGCTTGTTTAATTTTCCGATTGGGTTAATTATAGAAACAGCAATAGTGAATCAAAAGGTGCGGCACATAGCAAATTCTACATATTAACTAATACAAACACCATGCGCGGTTGTGCTCGCATCACATATAGAAACTTCCATTATTTCCTTAGAGGCGTTAGGTCTAGAAGGCTCAATTAGCTGCCAAGTGCAAGAATGCAGACCTGAGATTCCTGTCCTTCAAGATATTTTGAAACACTATAAAATGGTCATAAATCAAGACTTTGACTTATTGTCCTTGGCCTTACAAGGTATCGTCGTATACGTATATCAATTATCAAGTAAGCCATGTTGAAGTTGGAGTCACTGGAGAAAGAAAAAGGGGAAAGGAGAAGAAAGCTGATGCACTTACAATTGAACAAAAGATCAATATGTAAAATATTATGTATGTAGGTATCGGCTTAAAAAACACATAAAAGTATAATGTTGATTGACTAAAGACAGACCAATTGTGTAATGCGC